>JAJLSF010000338.1:0-60593 GCA_030567395.1 Citeromyces hawaiiensis
TTTGTTTCCCCTCTTGAGCCTAAAAGATAGACCTCCATCGAGTTTCTTTTCAATTTAATGCAGTTACCACCTTCATAGAGGGAGAGTGTTGGAAATTGCCTCCTTGTGGAGAGAGTTGCCATTTCAAGAGTTTCTTTTCCAATAATTTCTTTTGAAATAGGCTTCAATTCGGTTGGAATGGCAGTCGTCCTTGCAATATTTGACTTCTTGATCTTTGTTATATTTTTCACAAACGCCTGTTGGTACCCTGGATAATACCAGCGGCTAAATGGACCCAAAGAAGGACGGTGAATCTGGACCTATATGGAGATGCATATCTGGGATTGCCCGAGAATCGTAAAGTGACTGATAGATGCTAACCGAGTAAGGTTCCATGACATGTGTCCAACAAGTTCTTTATTACTAATGACAGAATGTGGAAAGCCGTTAGGCACTTTTCAACGCCAACTGTGTACTCAAATTTGAGATTCGGATCTTGATATCACGAGATGTGACTGTGATTTAATTTATATAGATAAGGTCATTCGATTGTGAATTCAGATCTAGGCTGATCTGATCTACATATCCCCGAAGAGCTTTTACATACTTCTCATTTTGAGTTCGTCTGCGTGCATGAGCTGCGGGAATTGTGAGAAGACTTGTTTGAAAGAGAAAATACAGAGAAGAGATCAACCAGCAATTGGAAAAGCGCACAGCTAGCTTGCGACTTTAATCGATCTCGGCTCACATTCGAATAGTCTTTAGTGAAGACTTGACCCTGTGAATTAAAAAATCACCTTCATAGCCTTATTAGAGAGAGACCATCTCTTCCATCCGTAAAAACGTTCTTGCAGATTGAAGCAGTCAAAAGTAAGCTCAGTTGAAGGTGCAGGGCACAATCCCCGTTCAAATCGTAGATGACTACCTAATTAGCAAAGGCGATATGAATTGCCCAGGCAAGAGTCAAATCAGTGGTACCAACCCAAAAGCTTTCAACTACAACGCGCTACAGGAGCTAGAATTCCCGGCGCGTAATTTTTCTTTTCGCGTAACGTGAAGCGAGTAGGAGGGAACCCATCATGAGCGAACAGCATACCAACAGCCGCGAAGTGTGAGACTTTTACTCACAAATCCCCCCTTTATAGCGGATAATTTGTTGGTAACAGGTTGAAAAAGGGGGAGGACGTAATTTTTTTTCTTTGAATCATTTTCTTCACCGGGAAGATGTATCAAAACAATCAATAATTGAGCCGAGTAGCGGAGAAATGCGTTGCGCACATCCAATGATGATATAGCCCATTAGATAGTGGCACTCTTGAATTTTTTGATTTTTATTAGGTACATACTGCTGCAATTGAAAATCTGGAGATCCACGTTGAAAAAAACCTGTGTCCGCGTATTGGGTGCGCCTGCAGAAATCTTCCCCTAATCACGAGTCACTAGAATCAGCGAGAAACCAATTCTATATGCTCAAGTAATCAACGTCACCTGCCATCCTGATCGTCTGCCATTGAAATTCTATAACAGAGCAGTCGTCAATTCAGTGTTTGTTCGCTACCTCACAACGCTGGTAGGAGAGCAGACGTACGCCTGAACGAGCATATAGACGTAAATATAACAGGAGTGAGAATCGAGTGAGAGTCCTTTCAGCTTGAAGTATAGCCCTGCAATATCCCTGCGCATAAAGACTTATATCAGGTGATGTACCATTCATTCCTCCCACTCCCCCCTCTGCATAATCATGCATCACTCTGCATAACCTCACACCATGTCGAAATACGCAAAAGGTGCGGCCCCCCTAAATCTCCCATCCACTAACAAACAGACTTTATCTCATTCGTAAACGCTTCTCCAACCCCTTACCATGCGGTGGATACCGTGCGGACAATGTTGAAGGATGCCGGGTTCAGTGAGCTCAGTGAGAGATGCTCGTGGGCCGACAAAATCTCGCCGTTGGGAAAATATTTCGTCACGCGCAACGGTTCCTCTATCATTGCCTTCACGGTAGGAGGCAATTGGTGTCAGGGCAAAGGGATTTCTATTGTGGGGGCACATACGGATTCTCCAACCCTGCGCATCAAGCCGGTATCGACCCTCACCAAGGAGGGGCTCGCCCAAATTAGCGTAGAAACGTACGGCGGCGGCATCTGGCACACCTGGTTCGATAGGGATTTAAGTGTGGCGGGTAGAGTGTTTGTAAAGAGTTCTGAAGGAAATTTTGTTTCACGACTCGTAAATCTCGATAAACCCTTGCTGAGAATTCCAACTCTGGCCATCCACTTGACTAAAGACAGATACACAAAGTTCGAGTTCAACAAAGAGACGAATTTCCGTCCTATTGTAGGCTCGGCCGGTTGCGAACACACAGCTGAGCAGCTATCTGGGGAGGAATTCAAGTCTATCCAGTCTGTGGTATCCAGACACAACTCTAGACTGATTGAAATGATCGCGTCGCAATTAGAGTGTTCAACTGAGGATATAGAGGACTTTGAGCTTGTTCTCTACGATTCCCAAAAGGCTACGCTTGGTGGATTGGATGATGAGTTTGTGTTTTCGCCTCGTCTGGACAATCTCACCTCTTGTTACTGTGCCACCATGGGGCTTGTCAACTCGCTGCAGAACTTGTACTCGGACTCGGGAATCCGTATGATTTCCCTTTTCGACCACGAGGAGATCGGTTCGCTTTCCGCCCAAGGCGCAGACTCGTCTTTTCTTCCAGACACACTCCACAGGATCACGGGCGATACTTTCCTTGAGACGATGGCCAAGTCCTTTTTAATCTCGTCCGATATGGCTCACGGAGCTCACCCAAACTACCCGGAGGCTTACGACCAGCTCAACAGACCGCAGCTCAATATGGGTCCGGTTATCAAGGTCAATGCCAACCAGCGTTACGTCACCAACTCAACAGGCATTGTTCTTCTGAAGCAGCTGGCTAATATGGCAAAGACTCCGCTCCAGTTGTTTGTAGTCAGAAACGATTCTCCGTGTGGATCAACTATTGGGCCGATGCTGTCGGGAAAGCTCGGGATTAGGACTCTCGATCTGGGTAATCCGCAACTTTCAATGCACTCGATTAGAGAGACCGGAGGAGCGCATGACGTGGAGAAGCTGGTGCTCCTGTTTGAGAGTTTCTATGAGAATTTCACCTCGGTGGAGTCGAAAATTTTGGTGTAGATGTGTATTGAATGTATGGGTTGTGTTTTGATGGGGGGCGTTGGATGGGATAATAATGAGTCGATGACTTTGTTTCTTGACGATGATGGATGGTTTTGAGACATTGTCTCAGTGTTTACTCATCGACCGTTATCTGTCTGTATTCTTGTAGATACCCGTTCACCTTCAATACGTCGTGCGACTGACACCTCGAATTTTCTTGTACTGATTTGCCTTTTTGATAGGGGCGTCTAAACGAAATTCATGTAACCTACCAAAAGAGAAAGGGCACATGTATGCCGTTATATTAAGCAAAAAACTTGAGCAGTAGGTTTCCAAAGTTCATTAAGAAAGTCAGCCTATGATTTTAGGCTGAATAATTCATCAACGAGAGTTTGCAATTGCAACCATTGAGAATTGGTTCAACGGCAACCAAAGTTTCAGGGTTTAGATATTGCCAGAATGTTCTAGATGAAGCCATTCCGTTATCCGTGCATGAAAGTGCATATAGTTTAACTAGATCGCTGTTTAAATGGCGTGTATATCCTGCATCACTAGGAGTGAGTCGGAGAATGCCATGATACCTCTTTCGTTAAATATTACCTGTGGATCAGCAAACCACCGCTTGCCCTTATTTGAAGGTTTGGCTACTCGAACAAGAGAGTATCATCAGGATGAGACTTTGAGGTGTCGTAGATGTCGATTCATTTCATGCATTAGCCCCAGTAAATGCATGGAACATGGCCTTTCCGAATAGGGACACATCAGTCATTGCTTTTCTCCCTAATTGCATGATGGTGGTCCTCATGGGCTCTATGAATAAATTGACATTTAGTGTACATCAATCAGGACATGCATACGTAGTTCTGTGTAGAGCTCATACACGGAACATGCCATTACGTAGCTTAGTATTAAGGATGTTATACAGAGAGAAGCCAAATGCATCTTTTCTGATTCATGATTCCAAAGGCATTTCATATCAAGGCAATAATATTAATCCATACTACTGAAAAGAGGTCGGCACTACATATATCAATAGTTTCAAAAACATTGGCCCGAAAAGCGAGCAGGGAATGAGCTTTTTCTTCTCGCCAAAGATAATTTGATATATTTTGACTAAAACAAGACGTTCTTCTGCTTTTCAATTTTGCAAGTCGACTGCTCGCATTTTTGCCTCACTCTCTCAAAGTTTTTGATTACGTCATCAAAAATGGTTGGCGCACTACCTCTTGGGCAACAACGGGGTTCAGTAACGAGAAATTTTACCGCAAGCAAATTGTAATCCGTATGTTCTTATAACCAGAGCTGGTGCTGAAAAAGAATGTCAGCACTGTAAAATCCTCGTTTTTCGGCTCTTCAATTTTGCGATCAAATAATTACAGAGATGTCTGAATGAACGAGCGGCATAAAAATTCGGATTTATGCAGCTGTATTAATAGATGCTACTCAGAAGTTAATTTTGAGCAAATAAAGCAGCAGCTGGCTTTTCAATCTTATACCCTCGATTTTTTTTCGCATGCGTACAATTTTCACCTTCGCATCTGATCTCTTTCCCTTATGAAAACAGGAATCTTTACGTATGCGACTATCTTGCAAAGTTGGGATATTAGGCGAATTATGATTCGCTCAGATAAGGCTGAGGGGGGTCTATGACTTTTCAAAATGGACGAAATTCTATGAACTTATAAAGAAAACTAATTACTTTTCATTGTCGATTGAGGTTTCTTCTTATCAGTGAAACATAAGATTTCCAAGAAGTATAACCTTAAGAATGTAGTCCAAATCAGCATCACGGAACACACATGCTCTTGTGGCCAGCGGATGGGTCTGTCACTTGAGCATCTCCCGAAAGTGTGACAGTAACAAAATGAATCGTTGAAAGCTCGAAAGTATCGGGCCATGAAGTGATACAAGCCAGTTTTAGACTCACTATCTAATAGTCAACATATGAAGCTACTCTGATACCAATAGCTACTCACGGGCCAACCAAGTGACCGAAGGTGAAATGGATCCTTGTGCATAGTTAATACAAGTAAGACGTAAATAAACATCCTCCAGATGTGAGTTTCAGCCCGTTAAAAAGTAAGTGCTCTTGTATAAACAGGATAAATTGCAGTCGTAAGGTTGAGTGCTCTTTAAGAATACTTCGTGATAGTTTACCCGATTGAAGTGAACGAAACTTTTGAGTGCATTAGGTTCCGAAACTTAACTCATCAGCTATTCAAGAGATATTTTGTGCTGATCTCGGTGAGTATAGCTCGTTTTTTGAAACTATAGACTTGAGGAATATCTATATCCACTGAAAGCATAATCGCTCAGTTCAAGAATTTTCCCTCGAAGAGAATAAAATCCAGGTCTCATAATTCCCTTTTTGATTCAACAACAACAGTAGCAGTCGCCTTGAAGGAATCACCAGGCGCCATTATTTTTTTCCACTTACAAGATGCTATTAAACATGAGTCACTGCATAATTCATTAATTTATAGTACATCTGACACCCGAAAAGAACTGAAATTTCCACCTCAGCTCATGAATTGACAAATTTCAGCTGTCAGTAGCCATCTGATACGTCGGTAGCCCACTCCCCTTGGGCGCTTCAGGGGAAGAACCTGGAGGAGAACCTACGGGAGGGGGATACACATTCGGTGCCGGTTGTGATTGCCTCATTCCGCTATGGACAATAACGTCAACCTTCTGATGTATCTTTGTTATGCGACCGGTTTCTGAACCAGACACGGAAAGCTTTATGTACAGCTGATAAGTTCTCGTTATGTTACAACTCCTGAAACTGGGTGGAATATTGGCGGGCAGAACAGCTGTATCGATAATTTCTGAAGGAATTCTCAACTGACAAGTAGGACGTCCGTTTTGGTCCATTAACGGTTCTGAATGGGCAAAGTCTAGTTTAATATTCTGTCCGCTCAGGTTTAAAATGCGATCTGTTCCACATTTCTCCCCGGAGTAGCCCCTCGTCACTACATTCGTACTGGAGCATAGGCCAATTTCCAATGCTCTCAGATACACTTCTCCCAAGCCCGAACTTTCGCCATTGGATAAGGTGAAAGTCTCCAGAGGAGAGCTCGAGATTAGGAAAAGACCAATACTTAGTGACTGGCCTCGTGTGATACATGCAGGGTGACCGGATCTTGCCTCAAGAGTATACATCATGTCCCTTGGTGCCACTTGAGGTATTGACGGATCGTGTCGAGAGAACAAACCCCGGAAAAACCCCGGAGGCTTTTGCGGCGTCATTTTTTCTCCCTTTGAGTCTGGCAGTATTACTGTATGTGGTATCTGGTGCTTAATTTTGAAATCTTTTCGAAATGCAGAGCCACTTCCCTCTTGAGCAAAAGTTGTATCAAAGGGAAAAAAGTCGAACGGTGTGGAAACTCTTACACTCGGTTTTACTAAAGATGGCCGTTTGGCAGTGGCTTTCACAAAGTACTTGACAGAAGCAAAATCTCCCGTTCCACTTAACGAAGGTGGAAGAAGCCATTGAATGTGGCTTGGACGGTGTCTAAAAATAGACTTCCCTTCGTCTTTGCAATTGTTGTTTAAGGGAATCTGAAATCGAAAAGGATACTGGTACTCTCCTGGAATCAAAGTGAACTCTTTGCAGTCAGAAACACTGCGTACATCCTCAGGAGGAAACACAATCATTGAATGATACAAAAGCGTATGCTCTTCCGTTAATCGATCTCTACTCATATTGCCTTGTGCATTGCGTCTCGTTACGTATATAGCCGTGTTGGTGATGCCCTCTAACTTCACCTCCACATGACTCACTGTCATTTCAGAATACACCTTTAAATTCACATGACCGGCCAAAGTGTCACAATTGGTGAAAGCTCCATCCTCCCGTTGCTGTTGTATCGCTACTGTGAGTTCACTAGGAGCCATACGCGTGAATGCAGCTTTCAATCTCTTATTTATGCACGGCGCGGTGTGCGGATGTGGGACTATGCATTAAGTGACTTATTGTCATGATGTGGCTTAGTTTGATAGGCTGATTCGGTTGTGGGAGGTGTTGGAACCTGATATAGACTTTTTTCACCGATGATTCCCGTTAAGTCTTTGATCTCGAAAGAATAATCTTGTTATAGCATTCACTATGTTCGATAAATTAGACTATTTTTTTTTGTTTGATTGGGAATCTCTTGGCTGATTAAGAGGCTCGACTTAGGGGTGCTTTGAAATGAGACATGCGGTACAGGCATTTTCAAGTGAAACATCTAATTTTTGACTTTCAATGCAGCAAGCTCAAGGAGCTAGCTGAGAGGCTATTGGTGTTCGAATCAATGTAGTTTCTTTTTGATGATCACTTTCCGAACAGAGAGATGTTATTAGACGCTACAAATCCAGCTCGTCACGTATAAAATGAAAATAGCTCATCTATAGTGAAGCCATCTTGGTGAGCATGATAGTGTGTATCTTCATTCATGGAAAGCTGGATGACATAATATGTCTCTTCATTGAGAGAGGGCTCACGCGCTTGCATTGTTTTTTTGAGGTTGTCTTCAAGCTGAAATACTCTCATTCTGTTTTATTGATTTTTGTACTCATCAGGTACTTCTATTTAGGAAGAGGCCCCGGAGATAGAGCATATAGTAACTAGATCCATTCTTTTGCATAAGAATATCTTGTGGTGCTAACGGGTTGGAGGGTAGACAGGTCTAGAGCTTTTGAAAAAGCTTCGCTAGTGAAATATAATGTGGATTATGAACCGTGGGGTGTTATATTTTGTTGGCCGAATGAAAGCTCCCCAGAACACCTACGACATCAAAATCATTTGTAAAGAGACGAAAGCTCTACGTAGAAAGCCGAGCCGGAAGACCTTGACAGATTTTAAGCTCGCAATAAGGAAAGAGCTGTTTCACATATTTTGACGGAAATATGAGGCCAAGAGCACGAAACATTTCACAGGTTTTCAGATAACTCGGTATTGAAGGCGAATTATCTACTGACTCAACAGAAATTGATAACAAACCCCATAAAATGGTAGACGAATTGAAATGACAAATTGAACACAGCTATAGACCGAGAGATGGTAATTCGAGATCATCAGTCACACAAGGCAACTCCGCCACAACCCAGGCCCCAGTTCGATTCCCGCAGACCTCAATTTATCTCAAAATGAAAATTTTCCTTTGGATCCACGCGAGCTACGCCTTACTCTCGCTTCCAGGGGTCTTCATATCCAGCAAATTGTGAGTTGAATCTGTTTCATTTCTAACTCAAGAATTCCCGGGCTCATAAAGCAACTTCCGCATACTCAACAGGAACCCTTCACCATCGATGAGGTTAGTCAAGTACTGGAGGAAGCTGTGACGCAGTGCTCATCAGACGCTTACTTAATAGTTACACAGCCAGGGCTTAAGTTGTCTGATTTTGCTAGTTTCACAAATTATGGTTACTTGAGAGCTTATATGGCCCAAGCATCAACTATTGTCAGTTTCCCTCACATTTTAAGCGACGACGGGGAAGTTTTGAATGTTGATTTTCTGGAGAGCTTGATTAGTGAGAATTGTCGTACGCAAACCTACAATGTCTGGAACAATGATGAGAATGAAGTGCCTCAGTATATAGATACCCGTAAAAGAATCATTAGGATTCATTTCAGTCCTCTGCCCGAAGACTCTGTCGAACGGGGGGATACTTTGAAGGAGCACGATGAAGTTTTAAAGCGAATCGTGAGGAAAATCCCATCTCCATACTACTCTGTATTCTACACCACCGAGTCTCTATCTTTCTATGAAGACATCCCCAGTACCCCCGGGTTTGATCCCAATGTGGAGCAGGAAACCAAACAACTGGCCACTCCGGAGCTTTTTGCCAATTCCATATTCCCTGACATTACTCTTCTAGACAAGACTAGAATGGTGGAGATGGAGAGAAACGACATTATGAGAAAGAAGGAGCCGTTTTTCAATAAGCAGAAAATCGGCAAAGTGTATGAAGAGAAGCTAAAGCATGACATCTATGGCGAGACTAGCGATGAAATGCCATCGATATTCGATAAGCAGCTTATCGTGGATAATGCGTTTTTGATCATGGCGATGGTGTCATTGGTGATGTGCATTTTCACTTATTTGATGATGAGGGGAATGCACTCAATGTATACTTTCACAAAGGGGGTGAAGGGTACCAAGGTGGATTGATGCTTTAGAGGTGCAATAGCCAGCCACGAAATACGTAGCGAGGTGGTTTAAGGGAAAATATAAGCGAAATAAGATTGTTTCGATTTCTCCTCCCTGTGTGTGATATACAATCCTTGTTTTCTCAACAATTGGATCTCTGGGAAGTTAGAAAGTCAAATACTGCAAGTAAAAGTGGACATTATTTGAGACAGTGAGGCTGATTCTTTTGTTCCCTCTGGTTATCTTTTCATGTAGGAGGTATTCATGCACGATCATGCACTTCTGATCTACTTGTCTATACCCATTGCATTATTCGCCTCCATCGTCGACATAAGCTAAAGTTCTCTGACAATTGATAGTTTCTGAAGAGACGAGTCCTTCAGGTTGCAACTGCAACAATTTTTTAACGGATACACAAATACAGGGAATAGTCAGAAGCCTTGAAGCTAAAGAAAAGTGGGTGGTGACTTATTTATCACCAACCAGATGGCATTTGTGGTTTATTATCGACAAATGAAGGCAAAAATATATAAAAGGTCTCCTAGGTGCTCTCTCCTACCACCCAAAACCTTTTATCAAGTTGTCAACCTCAACCAAGGTTCCTGTGCTAGTTCTCTGTTTATGTTTCTGGTCAAATGTTAATTGGAAAGACTATCCACAATTTTGTACCAAAATTATAGAGAAGTATATGAGCGCAGTAAAGTGAGGCATTCAAAGTCTTCCAAAACACCATCTCCCAAAGTCACACTGTAGAACAGAAGATCGGTTTCAAAAAAAGACCATGCTCTTTTTTAAAGAGCTCTTAAATCAGAACGGACGCGAGTATCCTGATTCATTTACGGGAAAGGACTGGTTTCAGCAAGAGTAAGGAGATCTGACCAATAATAGTACCATAATAAAGATGAGCGGTTGAATAATATATAATAGCTGGGCGTATAGTATTTGAAATGACTATTTTTTTGGCTAGAGAGCTAAATGAATTGAAAAATTGTGAGCGAAAGCCAAAACATTAAAGCCGTATTGAGATCAAGTCTTTTCATAAACAAACTGACCGAAAACAGAACAGGGTGTTTCAACAATCTACAAACACAATCAATGTCACGTGACATCCTTACATACCTCAGTTTATGACATCTTACGATAACGCCATAAGTCTAGAGGAACAACCACAGTACGAGGACAATCCTGGATTTCAGAATTTGATAGATGAGATTTCTGAGGAGCTCTTTCTCATCTCCAGCAGTCTCGGCTTTCTCAGTACAAACTTGCTCAAGTTTCAGGCAAAGCTCGACAATAACGAACAGTCAAGTAAAGAGCATACAGACATCGTCTCAGCATGTGACAAGTTGATGGGCCATTTCAGGAAAGTGCAGCCGCTAAACTCTCGACTCGAAAGGTACCCAAACTCCGAACTCAATGCTCCGCAACGATTTGCCAAAGATAAAATGATGAAGGGTTTGAACAAATCGCTCAAGAAGTTCAATTCTCATCAGAAAACCTTAACTGAGCTTGATCAGAGACTGAATGAGGTGGGAGAGGAGCAGATTGAACATCGTTACGAATCAATGGCCCAAGAACAGGTGATTATAGAGCATGAGCCGATTAACGCCGAAGAGTTGGAGTATCAGCGAAATCTGATTCAAGAAAGAGAGTCTGAAATCGAGCATATTTCTGAAGGAATAAACGAACTTAACGAGCTATTTCGGGATCTCGGCACTTTTGTGTCGCAGCAGGGACAAGTTTTGGATAATATAGAACAGAATATATATAGCGTGGTGGATGATACTCGCGGGGCAAACATCGAACTGAGAAAAGCCGACAAGTATTCGCGCAGGTCTCGCGGAAGGTGTTTTTGGGTTTTGGTCATATTGATCATTTTCTTGTTTTTCATGCTGTTGATTATATTTATATGAATGGTGGGGTTGGTCTAATGGGAGCCATACTCACCGGATTTGGCTCTATTGAATGGTAGGTTTTGTTTATTTCGACGACATCAGTAGCCAATGTAAGAGATGGCGATTGGCGAGCATGCAGAGCGTACTCTTTGACGGACAGGTGAAGTCTTATTTTCTTTGTATGAAATGTTCGGAATTTACGGTTGGGGAAACCACTGTCAAACTGTCGCGGCCTAATTTCTCAGTATGATTTGGCGGGCTGAAGCTTTTCAATCCTAGAAGCTCCACCCCCCTCCGTGGTGAGCCCTTTAATCACCTCACTTGGATGCAGTTGCAGGAATTTGACCGTTGGTAAGCTCTCTGCAAATCTGGGAATCACCCAGCTGGATGCTTTGCTGCGAAGCTATCAAGTCTTGATGTGCACGCACCAGCTCATCCTGAGACACACTAAACTGCCGAAAAGTCTGGTGAATGAGCATTGTGGTGTCTTTTATTGATGCAGAGTGGGTCTCTCAATGTGTGAATCTTCGAAGGGGGGTGCTAAAAGCCAAAAGTGAATTAAACCCCAATCCCCTCATTCTGAATATTGGAGCGCGCTTTACGCAAACAGTCGACTGGCAGAGAAAATGGCCAATCCAGAGGTGATTCATAGCAAGAGAAGTAGACGTCATATATAATTTGTATTATAGCGCACAGAAGTCTAATGGAGGGAGACCTCTCGAAGAGATAACCAACGTTTTATCTGCTGTCGAACATTTACCAGATCTGAACCTATTGGGTGAAGAATCCATACCGCGTTTCGCTGCGATTCAAACGTGGCTTACTCGCTCGTCAAAGCACTGAAGTCGGTTGATTAGTGCTCACGACGATCTTGCGTGCGTTGTCTGACGACGTGGTCGTGGAACCACAAGTTTCATAAAGAAATGCTTTGTGAAGACGGAGATAGTTCAATCAAGCCTATAAGAAAGCGGCTCGATTCTATGTGACTCGCCATCTTTTGAGAATATGCAGATATATTTTAGCACCCGTCGAACCTCTTACACCTCCTGTACAAACGCACTTTGCCAGTGCGTTCAGTAGAGAAATATTCACCGCACACAAGATCTAATCTTTATTTGTTGTTCATAAGAGCTGGATTTAAAACTTTTGTAAAATTTTTGAAAACAGCGATTTTCAATTTCATGGCCTGGATTAGGTGGATGACAAGTGATGGTATACCCAAAAATCTGCAGAGTTACCTAACAGCCCGGTTTGAAATTGTCCAACCTTGCGCAAAGCATTTCTTCAAAGTTGACGAGATGTCTGAAGACAGGAAAAGAGATGACCTGCTGGTTGGAAAGATTGGCAAAGAATTGAAGGAGTGCCCAAGAGACTTTCAAAGGCGGCTACCTAAAGGGATTAGCAATGTTATGGAAACCCTCGTGGACAAAAGGACGAGGGAGATTGGAAGAAAAATCCAGACTTTTCACCACGGACACAGCCACTTTTATAGGACTAAAGGAAACCACCCAATAATACCTGAATGGGCGAAAACCATACAACCCTCGCCCATTGAGTGGAGAAAGATATAAGGACAACTGGCTACTGTCCATGAGCAACATAACCCTGATGTCGTAGGATTGACACCTACCGGCGCTACCATGTCAGAAAAGGGGTAACTGAAAGCGGGTGTAAATCTTTTATTAACTTTTCTCCATGTGTGTCCTAGCACTTCACTATAAGTTGTTTAACAACTTGATCGTCCCGAATTACCTTCTTTCTTTATATAATTAAGGCACGGAAACCTCTCCTTTCATACCTACCATGTCTGACAGCTGCCATTTCCTCCTTTACCCAACAAATGCTAAAGTCTAGAGCTCAACAGAGTCTATCTTGCATAGATCACCGTCACATCATTCCTGATAATGCACGTTGCCCCTTATCATGCAGATCTTTTTGTGCCTTGCATAGATAGCAAGCATGAGGTCTTATCCACTCTTGCGAGAGGGAGCAGGCGCCTGGTGCCCTTCAGCCATACCACCTATTTCTGCTCGGTAGCTTTCATTCGCGACTGAATAGAAGTGCTATTCGCGGCAGTCGAGCGGAGAATCACCCTTTCGCGGCAAGGCCGGAATGTGCGCTCTGCTTGGAAAGCCAAGAATCGGTTACACACATTTTTGAGGAATGTCCTGTGGTGAAAATATTCTGGGCGGTCATTTCACAGGAATTAGAAGATAAAGAGATGAACATGGAAAAACTGGTAAATAAACACATTCACAACACAAAGCAACTACTTGGACATAATCAACTTCTCTCCACTACGATGTTTGCCCGCGCAAAGCGACGATATGGATCGGAGGTTCCAAGACCTCGATCGGATGAGCAATGGTATCGATGGGTTACCCAGCGAACCGAGGTCACCTCATGTTGGCGTTTGGCGGAAGAACTGAGAGAAGCATCATGACGGCAAAGATTAGATCATCGTGAAACCAATCCTGAGAGGAAATAATTCATCACTGCAAGAGAACACCCAATCACAACCCAGCAACTAAAATTTGATTGACCTTTTTACAAATACCATATAGTATGGTTTCGAATTTTTGGTCGATTGATTCCAATACAAACACGAGTACGTTGAGGGATATATGATTATGTTGTATATTATTTAATGGAACTTTATTATGTGAAAAAAAAAAAAATAGAACACTTACAAAGGAATCTGTTCACGCACTACCCATATCTCTCAGGGTGTGTGGATGCGCTATTGCTAGGTCTTCTCGGAACGTGTTTTGTCGGAAAAATTTTACCGCACGCAAAATCTAATTCGAATCTACTGATCACCGGAGCTGGATCTAAATTTCTTTAAAGTAAATAAAAAGAGATCAATCCATGGTCGGGTCGTTTAGTCGAAAACGCTCATCACCCGGAGATGACTGGGACTTACGAAATCTGTTCGCGCACTACGTATCTTGGTGAATTGAAGTTCAGGCTTCGCACACAAATAATGTCGGCGTTTGAAGTCCAAGACTTTAATCTCCTTAGGAGTCGCTCTAGGGCGTAGATAACATATAATGTTGTGATGATTTTCCTGATGAAGCGTCTGAACTGCTATGTCACGTGATCAGATCCACTTTAGCACACGTCAAGTAGAGTGACGTTGTCTGCATAGGTCTAGAGAAAAATTTAAGCTTATCCCAGATCCTTCTATGAAGTGGGTGTTTTTCCTTTTTGGTTGACGATCCCACTACGCAATCGTGCGAGCAAGCGCCCGTTGGCCTGTTTACCCTTTCCGTACAATACAAATTGAACTTCAACAAGAATATGGACAACATGCAATACAAACCAAACTCTACATAATCTCCTTAGGTTGGAGAAACCGAATCGTCATCGTTTCATGACTGTGCGGAGAGTGTTTTCAGCTCTTTGTCCAGGAAATTCCACTGTTTTATTGGTATATCGATTTTTAATGACCTCTCGCAGCCATTTACCCGTTGTATAGACATGAAAAGGCTACTTTCAGTTGTTGCCCCACATGTTTAAGCTATATTGGGAATTGGAGATGATTCTTTCTGATGGATTTTACTGGCTTGATACTTTAAATATGCCCGAATGGTTCACCAGGTGCAGCCGTAGAAGCATCCGGACATGATCTCTAAACCAGGGAAAACTCCGACTTCCATGTACATACAGTGCTGGTGCAATGAGAGTTACGAATGCAAATCCCTTTTTCTATCCGCGATAGAAAAGTGAATCCAGCCTCATGAGCATAAATTGTATAGTACATAAATGGGCACGATAATACGTAAGCTGGCTGAAGTATGGACGCGTTTATAGCAAATGATCAGTCGAAAGTTTAAAGAGTGCTCAGACGAGAGGTAAGCTTTAACTCACGCCGATGTAAAAAAAAAAAAAAAAAAAAAGAGTCATACTCATATATTATCTCTGAACCTATCATCAGCACAGCTTTAAACGAAACACTCGTTGGGTGCGTTGTAATTGCTCTCACAATTTCCAAACATTCACATACCCGTCATCACCCCCAGAAACAAGAGCTTCGCCGAACCAAGCTAGACAGTTTACCTCAAAAACACCGTGGGATTTCTCCAATCTATCAATCACCTCCCACTGCGAACCGTTCTCACGATAAATGGCGATTACACCATCCGAACCCGCCGTGGCAATAAGACCGTTGTCCTTGCCCCAGGTTATCGCGTAAATGGGCCCATTGTGCACTTGAGGCAAAATACACTCCTCTTCCCACTCTTCCCCCACCTGCTGAGGACGAATAGTCGATGGAACCGAGTCTGTCATCGGGGCGTCCGTGTCACTAACACACCGTTTCCATATGCGGGCAGCTGCATCATCGCTGCAGGAACAGAGTCGTGTACCGGGTCCCGATTTGCTGAAGTCCGCACACCACACGGTGCCCTTGTGAGGAAGCGTAGCTACGCATAGCCAGTCGTCTTCGTCGTATAGGTCCTGTTTGAAAAGTTTTATAGTATCATCGTAGGAGCATGTGGCCAATAAAAGTTCAGTCGGGTGCCACACGCAATGCTTGACATCTTGAGAGTGTTCTTGAATCACGTTTATACACTCAAATTCCTCATTGTTATCGTCAGCTTCCCAAATCCAGCAGCTTTTATCACGTGAGCATGACGCAAGGAAAACTCCATCGTACGACCAGTCAACACCTTTAACTTCGTTTTCATGACCCTCAATTATTGCCAAAAGCCCATAAGCATCCTCAAGACTTGTAGCGTCTGCCTCTTTAGACCAAATAGAAATGGTGGAGTCAAACGATCCTGCTGCCAGTGCTGGTACGTCGCAATTCGGTTTCCAGCTCACACTTCGTATGGTTTTTTTGTGTGCATCTTCCTCTAAGACACCAACCAACTTCATGGATTCTAGATTATACACATGACACGTTCTATCCGACGACGCAGTCGCCAAAAGGGGCAGAGTTGGATGCACCGAAACGTCCCATACTTTGTCTTTGTGGTTTTTCAGACTTTGAACTAACTGCATCGCAAAAGGAACCGTACACCATTGAATTTCCATGAAGGCAGTAGGCGGAAGTGTCTCATACGAGAGAAATCTTCAGGATTAAAATAGTGGGACTCTCAGTTTATTTTGTCTGTATAATATAAGTGGGGTCTCGAAGTGTGTGAGACGTATAAAAGAAACTTGAGTGCTTTCGAAGACAAGTATTATTTGTCTTCTTAAATTGCACAGTGGATAACCTTTGTTTAGCAATAGCCTTTCTTAAAAGCAAATCTGGTGTAGGCCCGGTAAATTGAAGGTCTTGAACACTATCTTGTAATCCCGGAAAGACACCCTGCTTCGCGAAGTGGATTTACCAATGCAACTATAAGTGGGGGCTCTTAAATATGTTTGATCTACGTAGCTCCAACTTACTACGGAATAACACGGGGGTTTGCTTCACTTCATCACTTGGGGAAATCGTTCCAGGCTCCCTTTGGGATGCAAATTGTAGCGGCTCGTCTTTTTTTGTCTGCGTGCCTGAAAATAGGCAGCGAATAGTTTTACTAACGGCCACCGCCGTCGGGTTCATAAAAAATGAAGCCACATTCTTCAAGCGGAGGGCTAGAGTCCCAGAGGACGTAGACGTTCTACTGCTTTGTTAAGTCAAAGAGACTTCCTTTATGAGATGACTATAATCAACGATTTCGCGGCAGCATATGAAGCAAAAGATGTTCTGAATAAGAAAAGTCTATCATGATTAAGCGGAATAAGAAACGACTATCATGTATAAGCATGTATGACTTGCGGAGAAGATTATCTGGCATGCGGAAAAGTAACTCATGAAATGTCACATTAATGATATGCGGAGGAGGAGCATGCAACATTATGCAGGCACGCGTCGAGACTATTTACTAATTCAACAAGTTCCCAAAGAAAAAAGTCTTTGTAGCTTAGGCCATTCTCCACTGACATAATAGCTTACTCTCATCATCATTCATACTGAAACAATTTTACAAAATAACTCATCACATTACCACACACTATTTTAATCCACCTGTTCAACACTTGGGCCCTGATCACCAGTAGCTCCGCCAGCTCCGCCAGCACCACCTGGGGCTCCACCTGGGAATCCACCAGGAGCACCCCCTGGAGCACCTTCTGCGCCTCCATAAAACTTCATCATGATCGGCTTTGCTTCCGCCTCGAGCGACTTTTGTTGGTCGCTGTACTCTTCAGTCGTGGTGGTTTGATTACTGTCAATCCAGCAAATCGTCTCCCCAATCTCCTTCCCCAAGGTCTGCCTTTCGTCCTCGGGCACCTTCTCCTGGAAACCCTGCTCAGAAGGAGTGTTCTTCACATACGACTCAAGGCCGTTCTTTGCACTGATTCTCGCAGAATCGTGCTCGTCTCTTGTACTTTTCAGCCTCGGAAACCATCCGCTCGATATCATCCTTGGACAGTCTGCCCCTGTCGTTGGTGATGGTGACTTTCTGTGTCTGTCCGGTTCCCTTTTCAAGAGCGGAAACGTTCAAAATACCGTTGGCGTCAACACCAGAGGTCACCTCGATTTGAGGAACACCTCTAGGAGCGGGTGGATTCCCAGACAGCTCAAACTTGCCGAGCAAGTTGTTGTTCTTAGTTCTGGCACGCTCACCTTCAAAAACCTGAATCAGCACTCCAGGCTGGTTATCGGCGTAGGTGGAGAAAGTTTCAGACTTTTTAGCCGGGATCATGGTATTTCTCTCGATAAGTTTGGTCATTACACCGCCAGCGATCTCAATGCCCATACACAAAGGTGTGATATCTAAAAGAAGCAGATCTTGCGCCTTTGAAGAAGTATCACCGGTCAAAATGGCAGCCTGAACGGCGGCACCGTACGCAACAGCTTCGTCTGGGTTGATGGACTTATTGGGGGTCTTACCGACCAGAAACTAATTTCTGCACCTTGGGGATCCGTGTAGACCCTCCTACAAGCACAAGCTCCTCCACCTGCGACTTGTCAATCTTGGCATCCTTGAGCACCTTCTCCACGGGGTCCAGTGTGGATCTAAACACGTCAGCACACAGCTCCTTGAATCTAGCTCTTGTAAGTGAGGTGTAAAAGTCTATTCCCTCGTAAAGGGAGTCGATTTCCACCGAGGTTTGAGCAGACGACGAAAGAGTACTCTTTGAGCGCTCGCAAGCGGTTCCCAATCTTCTAAGAGATCTTTGGTTACCGCTTAAATCCTTCTTATTCTTTCTCTTGAACTCGTTGATAAAGTGGTTAACCAGCCGGTGGTCGAAATCTTCACCTCCTAAATGGGTATCACCTGCGGTGGCCCTAACTTCAAAGATCCCTTCGTCGATCGACAAAAGCGAAACGTCAAAAGTACCGCCACCGAGATCGAAGATCAAAATGTTGTGCTCGCCGTGGCCGCCGCCCTTTTTGTCCAGTCCGTACTCAATGGCTGCTGCGGTGGGCTCGTTGATGATTCTCAAAACATTCAAACCAGCAATCCAATCTGCATCTTTAGTTGCTCTGACTGTTGTAACCCAATAAAGGAGCCCGCTAGTCGTGTTAAAGAGGAAAAAACTGATAATTCCTAATTCTCTTCCAATTGCCTTCTTATTGTGTATCTCCTCTCGCTTGAAACTACAACAGATTTGAACATGCAGAGGCTGCCAGGGACCCTGAATCGTGAAATATTATAGCCTATTTAGAGCACAATCGGTGATCTACACGTGGCTCGACGGTTCAAGAATTTGTCCTCACAAAGAGGCAGCCGCAATGAGCATTGGGGAGACCGAGAGTCATATGAGAAAAGCAGCAGCTAACTTGTAGCCGAAAAACTAGAGACTAGAGATTTTGCGCTATTTCCTCTGCTTTATTTGATCTGTTTTAAGCCTATGTATGCTCTTTCTAATCAAGAGGTAAACAACTCATTTTGTTCCATACTTTTCGTCGCCAGCTATTGTCAGTAAACATATCTTCCTTACACCACCTATATGAGAAGGTTTCACACGAGTCTCAGACTCTGCAGTTTGACGAAAAAAGGAGAGGCGCACTCCGGGGCAGCCTTGCCGTCTGCAAAATTCTCCATTGCCTCACCAAAAGCTACATACAAACCTCAGCTGAAACACTCACGACTGACTTATGAGTCTGCATATGAACCCTTAGACGAAGGGGAAAATCAATCTCGTAAAACCAGAAACCGCCCATTTCGAACCTATTACTCCATGGCAGCTCTAGTTGGTGGGTCGCTATGGCTTATGTTCTCGTATCGCTATTTCTTTCTTTCAAATGACGAAAAACTGCTCTCACCAGACAAGTTTTCCCCTTATGTCATAACCTTCAAGCACCAAATAGACGAATCGCACTTGATGATCGAACTGTGCCGGAGAGACCGAAACAAGTTCTCCACCAGGGAAAAATCCATGTGGAATGGAAAGTTTCTATGGAGCATAGAGATCAAACAACCGGAAATCAATATCGTCCGCAAATATACACCTCTACCTCTTGTTGTGTCGTCTGTAGAGAACGGCAAACCATTTTTCCGAATCATAGACTCCTCAGCAGACGAGGGGAAAATGTGCTTGTACGTTAAAACCTACGATACCGGTGAGATGGGCCGGTATATAGCTAGACAGCCCCTATTTTCAGAAGTGAAAATCCGTGGGCCTTTTATAGATTATGAGTTTCCCTCACATCCTCTCGACAAAGAGGCTCTCCGTCCCACGGTCCGCTCTGTTCCTAGTATGACCCCGGGCGATTCTGCGTATAGCTATGTACCAGAGAGTGTTGTTTGCTTTGCAGGAGGTACTGGAATCACTCCGTTTTTACAGACCCTCTTGTCTCAGAACCCTCCCAAGGGATTTCTCGATATATATTTTTCTTCTCGCACAGAGGGAGAACTAGGGCCACTTGCAGTGATCTTCAACCTTCTCACTGTGACTGGAAGAGCAAAAATTCATCATTTTGTTGGTAACACTCGGTTGGGGGATATTCCACAACCTGCAGAACGACAAGTGGTAGCTAGTGAAAACAGAAAAAAGTATGAAAATGCGCTTCAGCAACACGTACAGACGCGAGGTATACCAAAGCCGAATCCCTCACTGGCTTTGGTCTGTGGGCCAGAGGGATATGTGGAGTATATTTGTGGCAGGGCAAATTTCAACAACGCTGCTAATAGAGATGTAGGGAAAGTGGGTGGTTTGCTTAAGGAGCGTGGCTGGAGTGAGAAGAATGTGGTGAGGTTGTCATGAGGTTTTTGTAAAGAGCATGAACATGTATTAGTGAACTTTACTTTGAGATCTCGCAGTGAGGAAAATTGAAAGGTGAAATACAGAGCTTATGACCAAAAACCTCGTCATTAGCCACTTGTAAAATATATTTGAACTACTGATTCCGACTGAAAGTTGACGTATTAATTGACTTATGCTATGTCCAATGTATTCATTGTTCAACTGAACACACAGGCACCATTGACGAGTACTCAAATTCAAGTTTGTAGCTTACGCTTTACTATGATTGATCAAACGAATATCATGGCTGATTCGAATATCTGTGCTTCGCAGTCTTTTGCTAAAGTATTCCTGAAGAACTATCAGATCATCCAGAACATCACCTTCTTAAGCCAATTGATTCAATCGACATTGATACTGTTCAACAGAGAGGCCTTGAACTGAGTTGTTACATGGCTCGCGAGGTGCTTCAGTTAATAGGACGGTGACGAGGGTTTAGATTTTAAAAATGTCAATTGGGATAAATAGTTGTAACTCGCTTGAAGTTCCGGTAGTTTGATTGCATAACCTTCACCATTTCACAAAGACAAAGTGCCTGTCCGCTGCGCTATAGGCACTGAGGAACAGCAATTAGTCAAAGGTCACATCTCGATGCACTTCAACATCGTTTCTTCAAGCCTTTCTGTTAATTCAGCCTAGCCGTATCAACCTTATCCTCACAGTTATTTCTGAAGGAAAAGCTGCCTAGGTTCAAAATTGTCTCTCTGGACCCAAAAACACCTCATCAAGAGCGATCTTCAGGTTGATAGTTTCCAGTTCACTAGAGAAATGACGATAGACGAAATGGCAGTCCACAGTCTAGCTCAAACCACCTGATCTAAACAAGACAGCTCTCAAAATAGAGCAGCACACCCTACATCACCACATCCACTATATAATCCTCTTCCAGTTCAGTATCACCAACCTTCTTCCGGATATCCAGTTCCTCGTCATCAAAGAGAAGCTTCACTTCCTTCGTGGGCGGCATCCCCACGCGCTCGAGATAGTAAAGTTTCAACTTTTCAAGTGCGGTTTCCCTGTTCACGCTCACACTGAACCGAGTCTTGGACCCGCGCAGATCTATTTTGAAATACTTATCTTCCTCGGGAGCGATTTGCGAAACGCCCCTATCCTCCTCTTCCTCCTTGAAAGGTTCAGAATCTCGAGGCGGGGACTGTCGTGACCCCACGTTACGCAGATTAGTAATTACCACAAGATCATCGGCATCATTCTCCTCCATCAACACCATTTTCAGAGGTATTGGCTCTTTACTCAACTTTTGCTCTTCATCGATAAGAGTTCCAGAGAGAAGGGTTGCAATTTTGAGCAAATTGTTCAACTTCAAATTGTGCCTCTCCCAATACAAACAAGGCCGATGCGGCTTTAAATACGGAATCTTTTGCAAAAGATGTCGTACTACGGAATCTACAATTTTGCGGAAACTAGATCCGCCTTTTACTTTTAAATCAACAACAGAGTTTTGCGCGTTCAATAAATTCGATTCCACTCTCAACAGAAACTCTCGTCTGAAAGGATTTCGATCTTTGCTTGTCAATGGCTGACTAGATGGTGTGTGCGAGGTGGATCTTATTTTGTCAGAAATTTCGAAAAGCTCTCTATCCAAAAGTTCCAAGACAGAGTCGTTCACCACCTCCGGTTCCTGTGGACTTTCTATTTCTATAGGAGGAGGTGGTGTGATGTCTCTAGTGGATGATTCTTCCTTAACAGAAGTACGTCTAGCCTTACGCGGCGGTTCTTCAAAGTTGACGTCAGAGTCAGACGAGAGATCCACTATCGCTTGCTCCAGTCGGATAGCTCGTCTTTTTTTCTGAGGCTTTTCGTCGAGATTCCATGCGAAAAAGTCATCCTGAGGGTTCATATCGGTACCACGCAGGGGTTCGAGTCGTGCAGAGGTGATTTTACCAGCCTTCCGAGCCATGCACTTTGAGCTATAACAAAGTGACCACTCGTGGTTTCTCTTCAATCAGACCCGGTCGATTTGACGCGAGATTAGTTGAACAAAGAATGAAGACAGCAGAAAATCAAGTATTTGTCTGTCTTTGACTAATATCGCTTCCTCGTTCTTGTAATAATCGATTCCAGATACTTTTCCTCAAACCTGATCAGTTTTCAAGGTGTTTTAAAATTGATATCACAGTAGTATTAATTAAGCTTTGTCACTTTGCTATTCACCACTAGGAGTAATATTAGGAAGCCCGCGCTTTTGATTGAGGATGTCGTTTTTCAAGGTAAAGAAATGAGAAGAGTCGCCTTTCTCAGTTACCCTGTTGGAAACTACACAAACGGCGACCTAGCTTGAGTGAGTAAGAGAGATGGAAGAGAGCTAAACTGTCTCATTCGACCTCTCTCTGTACCTCTTTTGTTTCGTGATGATCCATTGAGACATGACAACGAACCTTGAGCAATCAGTGTTTGCCTCAGGATATTCATTGGTCTTTCAGTTAGTACGGTCTACCCAGCGTATGCTCGAGGAAGATCTACGAGAGGCTCTGTTTTCTGTTTCAAGAATTGTATGACACAGAAAGGCGGGCGTAAAGGAGAGAAGAGAATCCAAAGACCAGAGGATGTATAACAATATACCCTTGTTACTCTTTTATCCCTGTGGTGGGCTTAATTTCTCTGACATTAATCGATACAGCTTTATCGAGATAAATCATAAGACAACTTGCGTAATTGGGCGATACATTTTTGTCTGTGCGCTTCTCCTTAAAAGAGTGAATCTTTTCTCGAATAGCATCACTTCTCGGGATATCAGAGTAGCTGATCCATCGCGTAAAGATATATTGGATATTTCGATAAAGCCTGACTACAAAACACATCCTGGAAGAACCCAAAAGGCGTCAATACGTTCCGCGATATGCTCTATAGAGTTTAGAGGAAACTCAAGCCGCATGGGTCCCACGCCCCATTTACTTGAGTTTTTTTTCTTCTAAGCTCGTCGCCCTTTGCCAACAGACACACCCTTGCACCACGTTGATGTCAGTCCAACTAGCGGGAAGGAACCTCCCTCGAAATGCGCGAATATTCAGTGCCATTCAGCCAACTGGGATGTTTCACTTGGGAAATTATTTCGGTGCTGTGAGAGTGTGGAAAGATCTGACGGAAAAATGTCATAGAGATTCTACTCTAATTTTCGCTACTGCAGACTTGCATGCCATAACAGTGCCGCAAAATCCCGTAGAACTTCACCAAAGTAGACGTAATGCCATTGCTAGTATCATAGCATCTGGTGTTAACCCGGAACGAGCCATTATCTACCACCAATCCAGCGTTATGGAACATGCGTACCTCAACTGGATACTTTCTTGTATCACTGGAATGGGTTCTCTTAACAGAATGACTCAGTGGAAGTCGAAAGCTCACATCCATAAGTTTTCAGAAGCAGAAGTTGGTAAGGTAAAGCTGGGACTATTTGCCTATCCAGTTTTACAAGCAGCAGACATACTTTTACATAGATCTACGCATGTACCCGTAGGAGAAGACCAGGGTCAGCACTTGGAGCTGTGTCGTACGATAGCTGAGAATTTCAACAGGCTTGTAGATCAGGATTACTTTCCCAGACCCGCTACGATTTTCGCCCCAGTGAAAAAAATTTGTTCTCTGAAAAATCCGGAGAAAAAAATGTCGAAATCTGATTCGGACGATCTTTCAAAAATTTTCATAACCGAAGATCCTGAAGATATTCGCAAGAAGATCAATAAAGCCACTACCGACTCAATTGAAGACGGCATCAGCCATAACTGGCAGTCTAGACCGGGAATAGCCAATCTTTTTGCTCTTCTCAGTGCCTGCAAGCGAGTAGATATAGAGGATGTGGCAAACGATGTGAGCCATTTGAGCAAGCGGGATCTGAAGCTGCTTGTGAGTGAGGAGTTGATAAAGGAACTCAAAGAACCGAGAAGAGTGTATAATGATATTGTGCAAAATGAAGCTGAGCTCGATAGGTTGATTGTGTCGGGAACTGAAAAGGCTAGATGCACGGCCTTTAAAACTGTGCATGATGTAAAGCAGTTGATTGGGCTGAATTGAGATGGATGGTGTCTTTAGATATAGTTGAAGGGTGTTCCCAGTCTTTGCATGATTTGGGCAAATGGCTCCCTGAAAGGGATTAACTGACAAGTAGAAAAGCTCGCTGAGTATTTGGCTGCAGGGTTGATCTTCTCCGCGTAAAGTGAACTGCTGGACTTCTGGCAGTTTCATGGAGTGACTCAGCAAACCTATGATGATTGCGAAATTGGTGGAAACTTTTCATTGTCACCAATTACGCTGAAGAGTGCATTCAGGCCAAGGCGATTTTGTTTCGTAGACCTTGGAGTTCCCAGCGAAGGTTCACTTTATGACAACAGATGAATAGCTCGAATTTCATGTATATAGCGAGCATCTGTTTCACTCAAGCAAGATCGGCTATAGGACAATCGCTCACGGGACTCAAGATTGGTTCTCTATTCACAAAAATCAGGATTCCGAACATCATCACATACGATTAAGCAGATACAACCTATAGAGATTTTTCCAAAGCCGCCAAGAATATGTCCGCGTGCTTCTTCTCAAAAGTGAGAGTAGGACGCAGACGCACAGCGGCATCACCGCAGCCTCCACAATTAACACCGTTTGTCTTCAACGTCATCAGAAGAGAGTTTCGCTCTTGAGCCGAGGAACAGTCCCAGGCAATAAAGCACGCTCTTCCCTCTCCACGAAGGTTCAAGATCTTTTGAGGGTACTTCTTCTGCAGATCAGAGAGCTTCTTATAAAGATAGTCGCCTGTTTCCTTGATGTTAGAAACCAGATCCTTGTCCAAAACCTCAGTGGCTATGGCACCAGCGATGATCATTCTAGCTGGGTCGCCGCACCATGTGTTGAACTGGCGGTATGCAACGTTAGGAATGATTTTGGGGTCGTGGAAAAAGTACCCGGCTGATTGGAATTTCTTGGAGAAAGTCACAAGGTCAGCAGGAGGAGATAGTTGGAAATGCTCATGGCACCACATGGATCCTGTGGCACCCACTCCTGTTTGTACCTCGTCCACTATAAGCAAAGATCCGTATTTCAAAGTAATATCTCTCAAGCCTTGGAAGAACTCAGCTGAAGCGTGGTTATCTCCACCTTCAGACTGAATTGGCTCAATAATGACTCCGGCAATGGGACAGTTCCATGTTTTAAAGATATCTTTCACTATTAAAAGACATCTTTCGTCTTCCTTTTTATTGGCTTCAACATTATCTGCCAAGGGATGCTTGTACGAGGGATATTCAGCTTTGGGCCATTTAAATGCTGGCAAGTCAATTTTATGAACAGGCTTGGATCTTGTTACAGAGGCGGTAGCGAAAAGTCTACCGTGAAAAGCTCTTTCGAAAGATAGAATGGCGAGCTCTGGTGATCCAGGAGACTGGTTTTCCATAGTGGAAGTTTCCTCTTCAGCGGAGAAAGTGTTAACAAACCCTCTCTGCTTAGCTCTGTAGTACATAAACGCAGCTTTAAAAGCCAATTCGTTAGCATCGGCACCAGAAAGTCCGGACCAAACCTTGTCCTGACCTTTTGGAGCAACTTTTAAGATATCCTCAATTATACCCTTAAGTTCCTTTGAGGGGAAGTTGCCGATAGCCGGTCTCTGGATTAGTGCGCTAACCATTTCATCCGATTTAGCGGCTTTGATAAGTGCCGGATTATTGTATCCGAGAGCAATTGACGCAATTTGTGCATACACATCTAGTAAAACGTTACCGTCCACATCGGCGATATAGTTACCGACAGATTTTTCGTAGTCTGCAATGAAGTAAGCTGGTCTGGAATCAAACACATGGCCGAGTTGCTCGATTTGTTTCTTCGACTCCGGGCCGGGAATGGCTGTCTTGACAACTGGCTCGGTAGGCTCGTTTGGGTAGTAGGTTTCGCTGACTGACATTGTGGTGGTGGTAGCGATGTGGGTCGCTTTTATAGATGATTAGCCGCTAACAGCCGCTAAGAGCCGCTAAGCACATCCTTACATTTGTGGGGCTTGAGCTCCGTAAGAGTCATTGTACGAGTCATTGTAGCGAAGCGGAAATGACGAGCAAGTGATGTGTTGATCTCAACAATGTAGTGAACGATTCTTTTCGTTTTCGAGTAAGGAGCAGGCACGGTTCTCGACCTTAAATTAGCTAGACCATCGCTTAAGAGATCACTTTGAGCTTTTCCTGATGATACACGTCATGACAGAATGACCAGTGGGGGTACCAGAAGTGGAAAGATGAGATGGGCGAGATCGGGTAGCTATTTTGAATGACCCAGGTATATATAATCCAAAGCCTAGAATACGAATAAAAGGCCAAAACTTTAAGCAGGAAAATCACACTAAGTAAAAACTCCCACGATGTGTACCTGTATCGTGCTGCATAGAGATGGTGTACAATAACATTCATTAATCTCCCATTTTTTCTTTTAAGAGGACCTAGCTTTCAAGTGAACGACGTATTGGGTGTGCGTCTATACATAATGATAACGTCTCAATGGGAGGTGGCCCTTAAAAGTTCGGGGTCTGCGAGGTCCCTATGATTCACCTCTCCGCTATGTACTACAAAAGGGCTTATTCCCACTCAATACACTTCATCTAGTCTCATACATATGGTCATTTGGATATGATTCCGTAGGCTCAGTATTCACAGGGTGTCAAAAGCTGGTTTATCTCAAGTCTCTGCAATTTATATTTCTCGCGGCCATCTTTCATTATATTCTCGGCAGCCCTCCAAGCAATAAAACGGTCAAAAGGGGATATTAGGTGATCAGACAGTCGTAAGTCTTCTGCTCGCCGATATTACACAATAAATTAGCCCAATGATATCAGCAACAAATGCTTCTAGACAGGTCTCCCTCCGATAAGTGAGCTGAACTTGTCTTCAGTATTTATGTCTCCCATTTCAGTGCTATGCAATACATGCATCATAGTGCATGGTCCTGCATGATACTCATTAAGCAAGGGCCCCTCCCACGTGCACCCATCCTCACATAGACATATCAAATTCCGTACAAATCTTATCATTACACATCAATCAGGGACACACCTCCGTTTCTTTCCATTGGTCACCTGCAGCTCGTCTCAGTATGCTTCTTCTACCGCCTTCGGATAGATCTACATAGTCCACCTCGTCCACAAACAGACAGACGACTGAGAAATTTTGTAATCCTGTATCGTCCGAGCCCCCATCTACTCCTCTACTTATGGAATCTAATAGTTTCTGTTTTTCCTTTGTAACTTTTGAGCCCGGAGTGGGTTTACGGAAACTGGACTTCATAGTACGCGAGAGCGACTCCCATTGCCGATTCAACTCCGAAGCCCACTCATCTTGGGTTGGTGGATAGAGATCTGGTAGCTCGTCCCAGCCCTTGATAGCTTTATTGAGAGTCGGCGAAATGAGCGGATACTCTAGTGGATCGTCCCCCTGGACAAAACCGGGATGATAAGATTTTCTCTCCATTTGTAATGGCGTTTCATCGGAATCGTCAGTTTCAGGGGAATCCGGTAAAGCGACAGGTTTTGGCAACACAATACTAGGTGTGCGATCACTATCTAAGAATTTTGCGATTCCACTGAATCTAAACTGCTTTCTGAGTTTATGAGAATAAAAGCAAGCTTCAAAATTTCCCTTGGCCAACAGTTCTCCATATTTTATCATTCTTTTATCGGTCGTAAAAGTGAGAACACTGGTTTTCTTCTCTTGGAACAAAAAGCCACGGAAAGCCACCGTTCGAACGTGCGGGAGACCACTTTGATCGACTGTGGCAAAGGCGAATGTTATGAATGGTTGGGATTCGAGTTCCGTAGCTGCTGCTGCCGTGAAAGACGGCACCCACGGCGCCATAACTTGTGCCATTTTGTTGTGTGAAATTACCGGTTTTTTCCGCATCAGAAGGTGCATGGTGAAAACTGCAGTCTGCATAAAATGCATTCTAAAACTGCAGTTTTGCACGAGGTATGACAATAATGTCTGGTTGAGACGGTGGGGGGGATGGTTGGTGATGTGTATTTATCGATTACGTAGCAGAACATACAAAGCAAAACCTATTAGTCTTCAATTCGTTTCTTAACCTCTGATCGTCCGTATCCCAGTGCGATCACCTCTTTTTGATGAACAGCCTTTTTGATGAACAGCTTCTGAACCAACAAAAGCACATCGTACATTTCAACGAATACGCCTTCGATGGTGCTGAAAAACTTGGTTTCTTCACTATCTTGATCTTGAAAGCTCCTAGCTTTAGTATTTGATCTTTGGGTTCTTTCTACCGCAGAGCAAATAGGAGGAGCTCCGCGTTGAGGTCATAAGGTAAAAGTACCTGCGAGTCTCATGAAATGGCCACTCCTGTACGCCATTTATGTACTTTACCGTCTGAGGACCTCTTTGCCCTAAACACCTTCTTGAAGCTTCTTGATCGCCTTCTGATACCCTTGGGCTGCTGCACGCTTGTACCACCGTTTTGCCTCGCCAAGATCCTTAGTCGATCCGATCCCGTGTTCGGAAAAGTATCCCAGGGCGAATTCCGCTCTAGCTAATCCATGCTCAGTGGCCTTTCTCGCCCAGAGGTAGGCTTCCTTGTCATTTTGATCTAGAACCCCTTTCGAGCCCGTTAGATACCACCCACTCAGTCCCATTGCAGCATTAGGATCGTCCTGCTGTGCGGCTTTGCTGTACCAATATATCGACTTTTTCGCGTTCACATTAACGGAAATGGATCCGTATTCATAGCAGTTCGCCAACAGCGTCTGGGATTTTGCGTACTTCAATTTGGCTGATTTCAGGTAGAACTTGACAGCCTTAGTGTGATCATTGTAAACTCCAGTTTCCTTGAGCCGAGAAACGATGGCAGAATCAGCGGGATCGGTTTCAGGATTCAACTCCAACACGGATAAATCCGTCTCGTGTAGCTTTCCCAGTATATATAAACTGAGACCAACATCTGAATCATCGCTATCTACCGCTGATGCTTTATTGAGCCAATAAAGAGCTTTTTCTATGTTTTTCCGCTGTCTCATCAATCCTTTAAGATGCATTATTCCAAGTTTGCACATTGCAGCTACATCGCCTAGTTTTGCCGCCTTCTCGTATAGCTCAAGTGCTTTGTTTATATCCTTCTTCGTGCCCATTCCAAACTCACAACAGCAGGCTACTCTATATATGGCATTGGGGTGATTTTTAGCGAAAGCAGCCCTACTATAGTACTGGAACGCCTTGTCGAAACTTTTTTCCGAAAAATCAGGGTACCCTGCTCCTGAGAAAATATTCCCCAGCTCGTATTCAGACTGGGTGGAACTATTGGTTGGGATTTTTTTCAAGATTTTGATAGATGTCGAAATACAAGTCTCCTTCTGCTTCCGGATCTCCTTCTCCTTGAGAGGCTTCGGATGAAACTGACCCGTTACGCCAATAACAGACAACAGCTTATCGTCATTGGTACTTTCCAACAAGAGCTTGGCCCATTTGAACTGAACCTCAGGAGTGAATTTTTGAAAATCCTTCACTGCGTCCTCACGAATTTGCCGAAAGCGATGTATTTTCTGCTTCAACTCGTCGGACACTTCCAGTCCGCCTGGTGCTTTGCGATACGAAGCTGGGGTTTCACCTAGAGATTCCTGCGTAGGCCTTCTTCTCGGCTGTAGCGAGAGTGTTGAAATGTCTGGTACCACAGAGTGGTTTACCGGTTGTGTTGCGAGCTTGGGCTGCGAGGCATGGGGCGGAGAAATCTGGGGCTGCGAAGCCGGAAATTGATTCACTGGAAGCTGACTCTCTGGGAACTGGCTTGCTTGATTTGGCCATGGATTCGCTCCTGTTAGAGACGGTGCTCTGTCATAAAGCGGATTCATACGTGGTGGTGCTGGCTCGTTTCGGATGCTGACATTCTCCATAGAGTCGGTGTGATGGATGGTTGGGATCACCGGATTAAAGCCAGCGGGTGGCTTCCTCGGTCGAGCGTATGGATACTGTTGCGGATACGGGGTCGGTGTGTTCATATGTATGATGTAAATAGGTGCATATATATTTGCAACGGTTTTTTTACAAAACTCAATCACAATGCAAGTAATTGGGGTAGACCATCGAACGAGACATTTCTTGACTTTCTGAGGCGATTAGATAGATGTAGCACGTTGGGTTGCCGATCCGTCATTTTACTGTAATTGCCGGTGATCTCAAAAGCTTTATGGAGGAGCGTGTGCTCATGTCAATGTAAGTGAGTGGTTTCAATTATCATGCGACCAAGGATCGTCGTATTTAGTTTGCTTCACCTTCTCAACGTCAGTGCAATAAAGATGCATATTTTGTTTGAAAATAAGCCATTTCGAAAAGCGAAGACGGACATAGCATGATTAATGGCTTCACGGGCCTCCTTCACGGGCCTCCTTCACGGGCCGATACATAGTGTTTGGTTGAGTCAAACAAAGGGGTTTTCATCCATTAATTATTGTGCTTTCTTCAGTGAAATTATTCAAGTAGAGGAGCTGCTTCGGACCAGTTTGAACCAAAAAAAAAAACATAATTACGTACACTAGACATGACATCAAACAAGCTTTCTTTACTCACTTTGTTCAGTAAGGTCGTGCTGTTGAAGCATATTTTTATTTCTCAAAGAGGTTTGCCGCTATTTGTACGTCTCGTTACGCAAAGATTTGACTGCATGCTCAGTCAAGGTAGATACAAACACTTGAGACAAGTATAAATCAACTTTAAAACATGTCTTTGAAGAATCCAAAAGCTAACGCAGAGGCATGATGCTGATAAAATGAAAGTCTATAAACTTTTGAGTTCTCTTGATACAAATAGCCTTCAAAAGCGTGGGAGTAAATCAAGCCAACCAGAAGTATAAACTAGTTTTCAAAGGGGTAACATTCGGGCGGGTAATTTTTCCTTAACACAAACGATGATATCCAGAAGAACAGAGAAATAGACGTAGAAGTCTCTGGATTGTTTGCATGAGCGTATGCATGAGTGTGCATATATCTGCAAGAAGGCTCCAATTCACCAAAGCAGAATAGATGCATATTCTGAGATACTAGAGTGCTCGAGTGAAAATTTGATATAGAAGAGTTAAGTAATTGAATGAAAACCGGCCTAGAAGTAATCAACTAATGGCTGGCCGCTCGTAGCCTCGGACCACTTTTTTGTCTGAATTCTGCCAAAAAAATTAAAACAACATCCACCAGACTCGAACCTCACCATCCATGGGAAGACCTCAGAAACAATCGATAGGAATCACAGATCTCTATCCCGGACTTAACGATATTGGAGACGCTTTTGAAGCTTTGCCTCAGGAGCTGGTTCGTTATTTCACACTGCTAAAGGAGATCGATGCGAAATGCGTCACCACGGTGCCACATCTGAAATACTACATAAAGATGATGCTAAGCATGGAAAAGACTCATCCAAAACGGAAGCTCGTCTTGTCACGAGTTCAGCAGCTTCTTAAGGAGCTCATGCCGTGTTTGGAGGAAAAAATGCATGTAGCCTCAATCGCATCTGACGCGGTATCTAAGCATTTGGGAAGGATCAACGATGACTGGGATATAATTGTAGAAAATGAGATTCCCGAATCTGTAAGAATTGGCCCGTTAAATCATCCGGCAATGATACAGGATTCAAAGTTGCCTGATAATAAATCCGCCCATAGTGCGAGGAGCGAAAGCAGAAGAGAAGCTCTGGCAGCGAAACGAGGTCACGTGGACGAGGAAGAGTCTGGAACGGACCATCAAAGAAATTCACCTGGAGCTAAAAATAGAAATAAAAAGAGAAAAGAGGAAAGCGAGCCTGAAGAACCCCAGTCTCCTAATAACGAACCTTTGTACTGCTATTGTAATCAGGTTTCGTACGGAGAGATGGTTGGATGTGACGGGCCGGATTGTGCTAGGGAGTGGTATCATTTGCCTTGTATTGGTTTGACGCAGCCCCCCAGGGGGAAGTGGTATTGTGATGAGTGTAAGGCGCAGAGGCGAAGATAATCGCAGACGTTGAAGCGAAGCGGAAATGTCTGATAACATAAACTTCGTAAGTTGTGTTTGCAATTATGTCCGCTTTGCTTCATTGTCTGATAGGTCAAGATGAAACTTATTTATAGTCGAAAAAAGTGAGATGCTCGTTTCTGACTATTTTAGTACAACTGATAAGTTTGAATGTGGCGGTAGCGCCAAAATCCTCACAGTTTATGTACTAAAATGTGGCCGTTTGTCTCCAAAAGAGTATTAGAAAGTAACTTGTTGACCTCATTCCCTGGCGACGGGCTGCAACTCTTGATTATGTAACTGACTCAGGAGAAGACGGATGTCCAAAGGAAGAACCTCCCTCACAAATGTTCTTTCCATTAATCTCGCAGTCTTTTGAAATTCAGTGCTAGAAATCGACATCCTAAACTGGTGGAAGGTACTCGCTTTTTTTTATGATGAACTCAATCCAAATTAGAACCCTATCCAAAGAGATTCACTTTGGACTGCACGCAACTGGGTGAGTGTTTTGTCTGGGTTGATCGTGAGGATAAAATTCGAGCTTGCTCTCCGTACCAAATCAGGGTCGATCCCAGAGACAAAAAGAAGCTGGTGAACCGCTCCAATTTTGTTGTTCTCCCATTTGTACTCGTGAATAGCGCAGTCCTGTGTCAAGCTTCTGTCGATCTGGGAGTTTCGAATGGGTACTGTTGGCACAACGGAGCGTAATTCACAAGCCTCATTGTATATATCCACAGTTGAACTACAAAGTGACAAAGACAGCCAAAGGTAGTCCCCCAATGTTATCAATTGAAAACCTCATCTGTCGTGATTTAAAGGAACGAGCGAAAGCCAATATTCTCACTTAAAAACCTGACTCGGAATGAGGGATCTGGGAGTTTTTGGCGATTTTCAGTCTCATTGTGTACCTAACTGAGGCTCTCCAGATCCGGTGATTCAATCTGCTGATCTAGATCCACCCGAGATCTTGTCTTTTTTTAAACCAGGATCTAGGCCTGAATCTAGAGGACCTTATACCTCACTAGTTTCTTAATGATGGGTTGATTCTTAAACTTCATTCAAAGTGTGCCCCGGATCTCTGTGGGTCTTTCAATACTATGAGAGTACGCTCGTAAGGTCTACGCATCCGCTCGATGCTTCAAGGGTCTTCCAACCAGAAAACTAGAGAAAGCGGAGGCCAGAGGATCGAAAATCAGATGCTGACATGCAGTCAAAACGGAGCCGGAGACTAAATAGGCTCTTCCGGTGATTGTTCTTCTCACCCAGACACCAATGTTGAAAAAGCATCTCTTCGTGTCCCAACCAAAAAAGCAACTGAAATTTGAAAGATCCCAATGGCCGTAAGTAACGCTTGTTGCTCTAAATCTAACCATTAGCATCACGAATATCGGTTAGTCGTTGTGGGGCCTCCGGTTGTTGGTAAATCTGCACTGACGATTCGGTTGACCCAATCTGAGTTTGTAGATGAATACGATCCCACAATTGAAGATTCTTATCGTCACCACTGTTCTATAGACGATGAAAATTGTACTTTGGATATTTTAGACACTGCCGGTCAGGAAGATTACTCTTCGATGAAGGATTTATATATGAGAACAGGTCAAGGGTTTCTTCTTGTGTTTTCCATCAACAGAAGAGAGACTTTTGAAGAAGTTCAAGGTTTTTATGATCACATAATGCGTGTAAAAGGTGAAGAGTGTGACTTTGTTCCCATGATGCTTGTAGGGAATAAGTGCGATTTAGAAGATGAACGACAAGTTTCTGAAGAGGAGGGTTCTAGACTTGCGAAAAGATTTCAGTGTCCGTATATTGAAACTTCTGCAAAGCTGGACTATAAAGTGAATGATGCGTTTTATAGTGTTGTTCGTCAAATAAGAGGTGGTAAAAGAATGGAATCTACCACTTCGGAACCTCAACAAGCTGCAAAGACTAACGGTGCAGCTAAGAGTGACAACAAGAGTAGCACGGCTCCTGCTCAAAGAGTGCAAAACAAATCGGCCAAAGAGCATGAGCATAAAGGTGGGTGTTGCATAATAGTTTAGAAAACTGATCTAATTTTGTTATTCTTACAATGATTTATTCTTTCACGTGTAGATTGAGGTAATCTGGTGTCGTCCTGTTTTGCAGCCGAGATTTTTCCCATTTCGAGCTGAATATTTTGCTCTCGGAAATGGCTCTGAAGGATGAACGGTATGCAGTACAGGATGCTTTGAGCAAAGGTGGCTAGAATCTACAGCAGTAACTACTGTGGTGACTGTTAACTGGTGCATCCAGCGAGATACTTTAATTCCTGACAACAGTTGTAGGGAAGCTCAACTTTTTGAAAACTTACCGACAGGTTGGCAAATAGCATTGCAAAAAGACAGTTACTGACACTGAGAGCATGTCAGGCGTATATCTATCATATTGGTTCCTCTAAGGGTAAATAATTTCAAGCTAGTACGCTGATCAATAGTGAAAAGATCATTTGTGATAGTTTTTTTCATCAGGCCACGTTCCAATGTCTTTTGACAGAACAGCTTGTACAGCGCGCATCGACCCAGAGAGGGGTCTTAAGCAAAGTATTGCCCACAGCCAATTATCCCCTTTATTTCTATTAATGTGGAACTATTTAATGCATATCAATGCGAACACTGCAAGCCTGCATAAACGTGCGTCGCAAAATATGAGAGCATCTGACATGCTACCCCGATGTAACAATCAACCACGTCATATCAGAACCATATATGAACGATTTCCGTCATTGGGAACGATCTCCGTTATTGGAAAATCGGTTTCTGGATCAGCTTACAAATGACCTCTCAATGATTGGCCTGGACATTTCGTCAGGTGACGAATGAACCTCCACCAAAGTAAATCACCGACACCATTTGACTCAATCCCAATGAAAAAAACAAATAATCTTATCACATAGCCCGCCCAACTCTACCGCTCGCGGTGGCCCACCATCCCCACCAATCAAACACCGCGAAATACAAACCCACCCTTACACCGCATTATTTCTTTTTTCGGTTAAAAAGCACGAAATTTTCCCAAACGCACAACAACACCACTCAAAATGGAAACACTGGTACGCCAATCCATGAATGTATGTCCCTTTGTGAGGAGCCACTCTACTCAGGCTATGAAGCAGCTTCAGCTTTCGTCCAAGGCCTCTGGGTGTCCCGTTATGGGCCCAGCTTTAAAGCAGCAGAGAAGTTACACTTCTGCCACCAAACCGGTCAATGCTTATCCTTCTTTGGACTACAAGACGGACGTTCCCGTTTCGGAGGTTGCACCGGAATCTTGCGGTACCAACTATGATGGTTTTTACTCTGATGAATTGGCTTCAAAACGGTCCGATAAGTCTTACCGTTTCTTCAACAACATCAACCGACTTGCCCGTCAGTTCCCCAAAGCTCACAGGCAAGAGGAGACCGACCTGGTTACCGTTTGGTGCTCCAACGATTACCTTGGAATGGGGAAGAACCAACAAGTTTTGAAGGTGATGAAGGAAACCATGGAAAAGTACGGTGTTGGTGCCGGTGGAACCAGAAATATTGCTGGTCACAACAAATCTGCCATCAGACTTGAATCGGAACTTGCAGCTTTGCATAAAAAGGAAGCTGCCTTAGTTTTTTCCTCTTGTTTTATTGCAAACGATGCGGTGATCTCTCTTTTGGGTCAAAAGATGAAGGATATGGTTATCTTTTCAGACGAGTTGAACCACGCTTCGATGATTGTAGGTGTGAAGAATTCTAGATCGAAAAAACACATCTTCAAGCACAATGATCTGAACCACTTGGAAAGTTTACTTTCTCAGTACCCGAAATCTACTCCCAAACTAATTGCGTTTGAGTCTGTCTACTCTATGTGCGGGTCCGTTGCGCCTATTGAAGCCATCTGCAATTTGGCTGAGAAATACGGAGCTCTCACCTTCTTGGACGAGGTGCATGCGGTCGGCATGTACGGTCCGCATGGGGCAGGGGTGGCGGAGCATTTGGATTTTGAAGCTCACTTGAAATCGGGAATCGCTTCCCCCCAGGGCAAAAAAACTATCATGGATCGCGTAGACATCATCACCGGAACTCTTGGAAAGTCGTTTGGTACTGTAGGCGGTTATGTGGCCGGTTCTGCCAATTTTATCGACTGGGTGAGATCTTTTGCTCCTGGTTTCATCTTTACCACCACTCTCCCGCCCGCTCTTATGGCCGGAACAACCAAGTCTGTCCGTATTGTTCGTAACGATGTGGAAGCACGTGTTTTGCAACAGAAAAACACAAGATATGTCAAGAAATCTCTCAGAGATCTAGGAATTCCTGTAATTCCCAACCCAAGTCACATTGTGCCTGTGTTGGTGGGAAACGCAGATCTCGCTAAGAAAGCCTCGGACCTCCTGATGGAGAAACACAAGATTTACGTCCAGGCTATCAACTTCCCCACTGTGGCCAGAGGCGAGGAGCGTTTGCGTATCACACCTACCCCGGGTCACGGTAAGGAGATCAGCGATGTTCTGGTGGCTGCGGTTGACGATGTTTTCAACGAGCTAAAGCTCAAGAGAATCAACGACTGGCAAAATGAGGGAGACTTTATGAATGTCGCTGTTGAAGTGAGGGAAAACTTGTGGACAGACGATATGTTGAAGCTTTCCAACGCGGACCTGCACGAAAATACCGTGAACCCAGTTGTTGAGATGTTGGAGGTTTCCTCTGGCAGAGCTTGATCAGTTGTTGACTTAAAAAACTTTATTTTTCTCTTTTTAGAAATCTGAATTGATTATTCAAAGGATTTGTAGCTGTGGCAGCGGAAACGACTTTTGGAGAGAGAAATGACGCCCAAACAGGCATGCCCTATGGAATACCAAAGGGCGCAAGGTGCGTTCAAAGATTCAACGAATATCTGCATTACGTATCGCACTCGCTGCGTTCTTCATCGATGCGAGAACCAAGAGATCCGTAGTTTTAATTAGATTAATTTCAACCTCGTTTTAAAGAGATTTCTTAGGTTTAACTGTAACTCAATGACAACACAGAGACTAATCTGAGTTCGGTTGGTCTCTGGCCAGCCCATCCTTTTACAGAAGGCTGACCAAAGCAAATGTGCCTGTAAAGACAAGAGATTCTTCTCCGTCTCCTAGCTTCCAGCCGCCGCGCAGTCAAGCGCAGGCAGCCATCGGCTAGGAAAAGAGGTTAATCACTGTAATGATCCTTCCGCAGGTTCGCCTACGAAAACTTGTTACGACTTTTACTTCCTCTAAATGACCGTGTTTGACTAGCTTTTCAGTCCCAAGAGGGAGTTGCCTCCTTCTTTGGACCAATCCGGAAGCCTCACTAAGCCATTCAATCGGTAGTAGCGACGGGCGGTGTGTACAAAGGGCAGGGACGTAATCAACCAATGCTCTATCCCCTGCACGACAGAGTTAAACAAGATTACCCAGACCTCTCGGCCAAGGTTCGTACTCGTTGGCTCGGTCAGTGTAGCACGCGTGCGGCCCAGAACGTCTAAGGGCATCACAGACGTGTTATTGCCTCAAACTTCCCTCTACTTGAAAGGGATAGTCCCTCTAAGAAGTGCAAAACCAGCAAAAGCTAGTAGCACCATTTTGTAGGTTAAGGTCTCGTTCGTTATCGCAATTAAGCAGACAAATCACTCCACCAACTAAGAACGGCCGTGCACCACAACGCACCATGCGAGGTACACAGTAGGAGATCTTTGTTCTCTTCAGAAGGCAGCAAGCCAGCTAATGAAACAGTTGATAAAACAATTCTCCTAAACACGAAAAGGTTTTCTATGGTTTCATCGGAAGCGAAAATCCTTTTTTTCACTAATTCACCGGAGATTAGATCAGATCCGGGTTATTGGCGAAATTTGAAAAAGTTGTCTCATCAGTATTTAGCAGGCCTGGAAACTGAGTATTGCTTTGAAAAATTTGGTCTCTTGAATGTACATGTTATGGGTACGTACAGTTGACCGTCTGATGGAAACCTATCGTACTGTATAATATTGCAATATATTTTGAGTCCTGGATCCGGCTTGATCTTGTTTATTCCTGATCTAGATCCTAGTTCTGGTGACACCAATATGCGGGATGCAGTACGTATTCAGGATGACACTACAGCATAGTGGACCAGAAAAAATGCGGTGGTGTTTTAGAACGGGTATTATGGTTTCTAAGATATATTTGAACTCACACCCGCTAATGAGGGATATAAGAGCTACTTATATAGTCCGGCGAGCATAGACGATATGTATCTTCATGCGCTTAATGTCACGTGAGCTTCAAATGGAACATAAGTTCCAACAGCCCCCTTGAGGGTCATGTGTCATTGGAGACTATGAGCCTGTTAGTTGGTGAAATGGAAAAGCCGCTACAATCATGTCGATTGCACTCACGTCTTGTATGAATATACTGCCGCTACAGTATTCGATGTGTAAGAAAGTAACGTGATAATGATGGACAGTTGAAAGTCAGCGTAAAAACTATTTTCAGAAGTGGACAGTACTCTTTGCGGTACGGTCGAAAGAGTTCAGACTGCCCGATGATGCCCTAGCCCCCCTCAACTGAGTTTCGCTGTGGACTTGTTCATGGCGTGACGAAAGTTGACTGATTGAAGAGGGTAGTGCACGTCTCTGATCGACGGTTGGTCGATCAAAGTTTCACACGAATAAGTGGTGGAATATTAATGATGAGTAGTGGGGTTAGCAAAATTTCTCACCAATATTTAGTTTCCCAAGCGACAGGTGTAATGCTGGAATAATCAGGCAGCGAAATCATCACCGGCGATGTTGTTCCGTCTATTGGATAGTGTCTCAGAGGGGAATACACGTGTGTTTGGTCCCATGAGACTTGATTGTCTGAGTCCTCACCGGCGATATTGTTCCGTCTATTGGATGGTGTCTCAGAGGGGAGAATAAGAGTATGCTTGTTCGTCCCGTGTGGCTGGATTGACTGTGGGCGTGACCCAATTCTCCAGCGATCACAAGCAGTGTCGAAGGGAGATTTTAGTTCCAAAGGAACGGAGGAGATATCTTAGCCCATAGTACCCTGATGCCTAGTTTTAGCGCACCAGGGCTCATAACCTTTCAATATGTGATTTTATTTGTGTCGGACGACTTGGTCTCAGGGCTCATAACCTTTTAGAACGAATACTATGGTTACCAAGATATACTCGAACTCACACCCCCTAATGAGGGATATAAAAGTTACTTATATAGTTTGGCGTGCATGAACGATATGCATATTCATGCACTTAATGTCACGTGAACTTCATATGGAACATAAGTTCCAACATGGTGCCAGTGGTGGTGTATGAGCAAGGGGAGGCACATTTAACGCCACCGCAGCTTGGCTAGATATAGACAAGTAAATACAATTTATACCAAAAAGCGCTTATATATAAGCATGGTAAGGCAAACAAATAATTTCAGTGAAAACTCAAGTTTGAAGACCGTCTTCACGATATACTCGCTAAGTACATCAAAACATTCCATCCCTGTCATCCAGGCTACGTCTTTCACATTCAAATGTGTGGCAAGGAAGAAAACGATCATGTTTGCGCGATGATCAACAGCCACACGTATATATATCGTCAATCTGCCGAAGCCTGGAAGCTAAAGATGCGGCTGAAACAGAGAGCATAAAAAATCTAGTCAGCTTTTGTCAGAAAAAGGGTAATTGAAAACGGGTGTAAATCTGTATCAACAGCAATTGTTTGCACGTATTCTGGATTACCTTGTACGTATTCCGAATTACCATTTCTCGATATCAATAAAGCACGGAAACCTCTCCTTTTATACCTACCATGTCTGACAGCTGCCATTTTCTCCTTTACCCAACGAATGCTAAAGTCTAGAGCTCAACAGAGTCTATCTTGCATAGATCACCGTCACATCATTCCTTATAATGCACGTTGCCGCTTATCATGCAGATCTTTTTTCTGCCTTGCATAGATAGCAAGCATGAGGTCTTATCCACTCTTCCGAGAGGGAGATCTCAGTAGTATAACACTACCTATAACAACTCGAGTAGTACCTCGATATACAATATCACCCGCAGGAGGTTCGGGTTTCCACTGCAACCTCAGGCCCTTCGGCCTCTGGGGAGGTCATGTTGCGACCCTTACCCCTTCGCAATATCCTTTGTAGGATTTCTATGCGGTCTACTGCAGCACGCAATGCATCTGCAGTGGAGCAGATCAATTAATAGACTTATGCAAAACAGGAGAACCGATAGATGCTCAGATCGGCTCTCTCTCATGAAGTAGCTTGCGCTTTCTTCGTCGTGCCTCATGAATCCGATCCACTTTGTTGGACCACAGACAGGCTTTACGGTATAAATCTATTTAGTTAGTCGTATAGTAATACTCACTCTCCAACAGCTTTGATATTGAGGAATTGATGAGCCGTAGAGTTTGATTGAACAGGAGATACATCGCGCACAATGTGAGTTATTTAATTGAATATTTTGCTTGTATCATGTAGAAACAAAATATTGGATATAAGGCTCAACAGATCCGGCAGGTCTGATCTAAATCGAAAGATCAAGACCTATATTATTCGAATTGCGATCACTTGTTTGGAATAGGCATGTTGTTGCCCTAGATTGATGGCTGGAAAGTGTCAAAGTACATGGTGCATAGATATACAGCTTTCGAGCCCCCCAATTACACAACCGACATAGAAATGTAAAGCGAAGGAAATTGTCCTGATACTTCCAATGCGTGAAAGAGAGGGTCAAATATAAATGTTGGCACGAAATTAAAGCGTGTGAGGAATCTAGAGTGATAAAAATAAGGGCTTTCAATTGGTTAAAAAGGAGCAAAAGCTTCCCAATTTACGTATCAGTAATAGGGAAGCAGGATATACATGTATTGGTAAAGTAACGATACCGTATAGCATTATATCGGTCCTTACAGATGAAAAAATCAAGCAATGGTTACCTCTATGCGTGAAGAGCCTCCCTTGCATATGCATGACAATTCAAGATCTCATATGCAAGAAGGTATATGTATAGTGAGGCTCTTTACTCTCAGTTTCTAAGAACGAAGAACCGTCTCTATTACTTATTTCACAGACAGCTCTCAACGCCTCATTACAAACTACTAAAAATATCTGTAAATTCCTACACGTGGTTACACGTTCTTGCATGTACTAAAAACTTACAAAAGACTCACAGAGGACCCTCCCTCAAAGGAGCTGCGCCTGCAGAGTGGGACTCTTTCACAGCGGCATCCACCTCCTTTTGAACAGAAGTCGGCACGGATGGAAGGTTGTCAAGGCTGGCCAAACCTTGATCGGAAGAACGAACGGTTTCCGCCACAATCGGTTTGGCAATGGTGGTGTCGGCCGGTTTAGAGGAAAACTCTGCTGGGGTTTTCTCAACAGATGGAGAACTTACCGGAGAGTCCACCGTTGTGGAAGCGGTTCTAACGGGGACTTTGGAACGGATAAAAGCTCCAACGGGACCCATCTTTGATTCTGCTTGTTCTAGCATTGGACCAGCCTTTTCGTAAGCCTGTTTCTGAACATCCAGAGCTTTTTCCTTTGCCAATTTAGAATAGTCAGCAACGGCTGAATCGATCTCCTTTTGGTATTTTTCATACAAAGCGGGAACGGTGAATGCAGTGATTACGCTCAAAAGAGTCAAACTCCACAAAGAAATCAGTGCTGTGAGCTTATACATCAAGTAGCAGATTCCTGCACTTTTCAAAGTGGTCTCAATGTCCTTTGCATATAAAATTTTCTGAGACTCCAATTGCAATTTCTCCAAAACTGTAGCCACGTGACTAGCGTATTTGGCTGGCAGGTCGGATTTCTGGTACTCCGGGCGGAACCGGGTGACGAACCCAACGCCAGTTGTCAATTTCCCGGCGTATTCAGCAGCTGCAGCAACGAAAAGTGTAACAGCACCTAGACGGAATAGAACATTCACCAAGTTGATTGTCTTGATCGAGATCAGCGCAAAGATGATCCCACCGAAAACTTGCCCGCTCTTAATGGGGTCCTTCCATGTGAGTAATTGACCACTTGATTTGGTCATACAAGCGCCACCGCAGCAGTTGGAAGAAGATGTAGTTGAAGACATGGTGCAGCAATATGTGAAAAATAGCAAATCAAGGTGGATGTGGTATTGACACGTATGTTGGCGCATCCATACATCGTGTTATCTTTGACCTCGCCAAAGAGACTGGGATTTTTTTTATTATCTTTCTACACGAGTCTTGCAACATATCAAGACGATCTAATCTGCCTTTTTTTATACATTGCGGGAGTAGATGCGCTTTCATTAGGAGAAGGTGGTTATAAAGTATACCTAGACTAACAGTATGAGTTTTACTTAAATCCAGTCTGTCACAACCTGTCAATGGATTCCTCAGAGACCTATCAGTAATTTTTCAACCATACCTTTGGCCTTTGACTGACCCTCTTCTCAAAGTGCATTCAAAAGTGGTCAGCAGTTCGAATCCCAGCTGGACGGCTATAAACCCCACATAAAGAGTAATCCCGTTGATACAAGTCTTTTCGTTTGCGAGAACATCATTGATAAACGAAAAAAAAGATTGCAGCGCCTGAGTTTCGCGTATGGTCTCCCACTACACTTCTTCGTCAGGCTCTTAGCAGATTAACTACAGTTGATCGGAAGGGAAAAGGTGCTTTCTGCTTGATGTGGCCGCAACCGCAATCCTCTGAAAAGTTGTAGATTATACCGAGGAAACTCGTTCTTGTGGGTCACAGCTGCAAATCCAACCATATCCTTCAAACCTTGCCCTCCCCCAATATCATTTCGTTGTTTGCAGCCATTCGGTCCAAAGCATCAGCTCAATAATGCCTCAATAGAATGCAAATATCAGCAAAAAAACCTCTGGAACACTCTGGTATTTTTGATTCCCATAGGTAGCAGCGCCCTTTTATTCAGCTCTTTAGTAGTTTCATAAATTTTTGCAATCTCGCTCATACTATCTTTTCCTTCTGTTAAATTTGGCCCCGCCATAATCTCACAGAGTGACATTGTCCATACCCCTAATTGAATAGTGATCATCTCCACAAGGGAATCCAGTAGCTGGTAAGTTTCTCTTGCTCTTTTGATCTCTTTTTGTGCACGATAAAAGAAACGATCCATTTCACCGGGGTCTCGACCATTATCCCGCTGTATTGAGTCTGCCATCTTGATAACTCCCCGAAGAGTCCCCTCTGTTTCGATACAGTATGGCAACCCCTTCTTGATAGCATTCAAAATTTTGGCTCGCGTTCGCTCTTTTTCATTTCTTACTAAAACCATTTGATGAGATACTTTTTCAAGATACCTCTTGAACACTGCACTACAAGGCTGATCTTCTTCTAGATCCATAGCAAACCCATTGAACGCTTTTGAGATCTCAAATTGATTCGCCTCGAATTCACCCATCGCTGTTCCGAAAAAAAAGCCCACTTGCTTTTCAAGCTGAACCAGATTAGTGGACTTGATTTTCCCCTTAGATAGCAGTATTCGCAAATCTTGCCTCGTCTCATCCAACTTTCCCAGCGTATTTTCCTCTGCAATTATGTTGATCGCTTCCAAACAAAGCTCGTAAGCGATTCCTAAATCTTGAAGCAGTTGCTGATCTAATCCTGCAATTGACTTGGCATCGTTGATGAACCGAAAGCACGCTTTGAAATTTTCTTGAGTACGTCGTCTCATTCGGTGACTAGTCACTTTGGTCAGATATCGTTTGCCTGAGCTGAGGTATGCCGTCATACAGCTGATCAATTGGCTAAGCTGGATGTTAACGTCTTGTTCCATACAAACCATCTCCAACTTATTACGGAGCTTATGAAATCCCAAAAGCATAAACTCAGGAAGTTCACCCCAGTCCTGCTCTAAAAGCTTTCTACTCACATGCAACAGCCTTGTTCCTGAAGCGTCTTCCAATGGCACACTGTAAGGGTTCTCGTAGACATAGTGATTGGGGATTATGTTTTCTTTGTCTCTCACCAAATCCAAGGCGTTGCTGTGAAGTTGTTCCTTACGGTTTCTGTATTTTTGCCATGAAGGAATGTGTTTCGGAGCATCACTACTTGACCTTATCGAGTAGATTGAAGAGGCTATACTTGACATGTAATGTATGTGTCTCTACAAAGTATATATACACACGAAGCTGCAGATGTGTCTCAGATTGGTTACAAAAGTGACAGAGAAGTGTCTGCAGGTTGAGGTGTGTCGCAGAGGGGGTTTCTAGCCCAATTAAAAGAAGGCTCTCAAGCTGCTAGCTCGAGAGCTGGGTGGCTTCTTTTTTTCTTCGCCTTAGCATGAATTTCAATTATTCTGCTCGACGGTTTAAGCATATATGTGATTGCGCCAAGTTCGATTCCCGGGCACGGTATATTACTCCCCATAACTCATAGGGCCACTCTTTGAGTAGAGCTGGTAGGTGAGTCCATTCTCTTGGGCATGAGCAGTCGTACTATAGGCTATATAGTCTATAGTGATGTATATCTTTAAAATAGACAGCAGGTTAATGGCGAAACAATTGAGTGTTCGATGGCAAGCCTTCTCTCTAGCAAACCTTTGTGTATGCTAGAACCAAGAACTTCCTCAAGATTTGTCGAGTAGAACTTTGTTCACTTCCTATGGGATTTTTAGTAGAGAATGTCGCCAAAAATAGTTTTTAATCCACATTTATGAGACTCTTCTATACGCCAACTTTATTGTTTCAGCGTTTGAGGCGATTTTAAGCGGGCGAACGGAAATCAATTATAAGAGCTCTGAGCGTAATAAGGTTGAGTTTTCAACGACACAAGTAGCTGACCAAATCAATGATATTCGTTCGGCCTCACCTATCTAGTTTCATTTGCATTGATTAGCTTATCATAGAGACATGTATCATGGATCGAGAGAAGAAAAGCAACTCTCTCCAATGAAACAGCTTTCTACTCAGTTTTACCTTTCTTCTGCTTGACTTCGTTCTAGTGAAACATCGGTCTATTCAAAGTCTTGCAACGTTTCTCTGCTAATCAAACTGTGGTCACAAAGATACAGTTTACTCCACTTTTCAGAGATTTGGGATCAATATTTCAGTGTTGAAGAGGATACAAAGCTTACGGAAGATGTGGAGAGATCCATTTCGATTGCTAAGCACTCAATTGAGAAAATTGGCATATGGAAGGCGAGAGAACTCCACTCTCATGACGACTCAGTCAAATGGTGACCCGTCCCCAACCTGAGTACCAAAATCCAAAGAAGGAGCATAAAGCAAGTTCTAATATAAATATAATTATCAAACACCTCTCAGTACGTTTATCTGCTCAGAAAAAGAAATCATTTGTATCAGTTGTCTTCATTTTTACAATCGAGTAATCAAAAAAAGCGAATGCAGCAACCTTGATCCTATTCAATAACAGCCATAAAAGTATGAGGGAATTGGGTCTGCTGGCGCGAGAACCGATTTGGGTGATCAAAAGCCTTTGAATAAAAAAATTGATCCTGCTGATGTGACAGCAGAGATTGAGTTCTCTTAATCTATAAGCTCCTAAGCTTACTCTTCGTCCCAAATAGCCATGATTCAAGCTTTGTGAATACACCACTTTGTAGAAATCTCACACCCACACACCCTCCAAACAGAGAGCGTAGCTCTGCTCTCTCAATGATCAACTTACAACTCTTTGAAGCCACGCCGATACGAGATCCAAACATCGGTACGGACGACCCGATTTTTGCGGATCCCGGATTGACCTCTATTTGTGAGTCTGGGCCCTTACTTTTCATAGCTGCACAGAACACGATAAAAATTGCCGATAACTACTCCATCACAAAACAGTTCAAAGCTCACGACGACGGATTCATAATCACAAAACTACAATGGCTCGCGCAGCCCCAATTGCTTTGTTCCGTTGCCGAAAAACAAGGGGTTCCCGTATGCATACGGTTATGGGATCTCTCGCACACTTCGTTTCGCACGCAATGCTCAATTTCTAACGGTAAAAATACCCACCCTCTAACTGCTTTTGCATTTGTAGAAGACTTCTCCGTAGTAGCGTTCGGTTTTGGAAACGGATCCGTCATTCTTGTAAGGGGAGATCTGGTTCACGATCGTGGATCTCGACAACGAGTTATATTCCAGAGCTCTGACCCTGTCACGAATCTTGTGTTCAAAGACGAATGGATTCTGTTCGTAACCACCGTATCGCGTATTCTGACTTTGAATACAACGGGAAGAAACCAGGGCAAGCCGGAACGACTTCTGGATCGCCACCAGGGAGCCGATATCGGGTGCTGTGATAGAGTGGGTGATTTACTTATTGTGGCCCGAGACGATGGAATATCATTTTACGATTCGCTCTCAAAGACAAACTCCATTGGGCTGGAAATGGTGAAGCGAAGAATCAGGATTTTTGAGAATTATATACTTATCGTAACACCACAAGCATCGTCTTTCAAGGTTGTGATCTTTGACCACATCAACCGGTTGATTGCGTTCAGCATTGTTGTTCCGTCGTCTGTAACGCACATCTTTGGTCCATTCTTTCTCTGTGCTGACGGAATGCTCTATAAAGTTGTGGAAAAGTCACTCTTGACAAAAATTGAAATCGCTGAGAATAGAGGCATGTTTCCACTGGCGATCAAAATGGCCGGTGCAAATCGGGAACTCACATCCTCTATCAGAAACCACTACGCAGACTTTCTCTACAACAAACAGGATTACCAGCTCGCCATCGAAGAGTACTGCAAAGTCGACAAGATCAACGTCAACAGCGTCATTTTGAAATTTCGTGATACAGACAAAATGTCCCTTTTGGTAAAGTTTCTGGAGTCGCTTCAGAACCCGGAAAAAGACCACGCAACGCTTCTTTTGTGTATATACTGTAAAATGAAACAAACCTCCAGTCTTATGGAGTATATCGAGGGAAACCACCCTTTCAACGTGGAGACTGTTGTTTCTCTGTGTCGAGAGTGTGGGTTTTCCAATGAAGCGGTGGAGATTTCCAAAAAACTCAGCCAGTACTCTCTCGTTGTGGATATTCTTCTCAACGACAAGAACAGCTCTTCTGATGCTTTGAAATACCTCCGCTCACTTTCAGCAGAGCATCTTGTTGTTGTATTGGTTGAGTTTCTGGACCCGCTCATGTCGCAGAACCCAGACGAAACGACCCAGCTACTTATAGATGTGTTTAACGGCTCGTTGCAAAAGTCTTACCAGCCGCCACGACCGCAGCTGGTGTTCTCGGCCTTTCACAGCCACCCGCACCATTTCAGGCTATTTCTGGAAGAGTGCGTGAAAGCGTGTGATGTCTTTGGTGGAGAGAAAAGTTCACTTTTGGTCATTCTGTATGAGCTGTATTTGCAGTTGGGTCTTGACGGATCCGATCTGGCAAAGGAGATTGCCGAATCGGGAAATAACAACGACAAACTAGATCTTCTTCTGGTTTCCCACATGGAAAACTATCATCTGGGAGAAAATGTGGCACGTGACAGACCCGGATTCGAGATTGACCTTTTCCGGTCCTGCATTGCTCGTGACGATGTAGACGGATCCATCTCGGTTCTAAATCAGTACGGCCCCAAAGAGCCGGAACTATATCGACTGGCCTTGGGGTTCTTCACGAGCTCCAAACCGGTATACAAAAAAGTGGGGCTGGAAAAGGTTCAGCAAGTGTTGAAGGAAATTAAAAAACTGAACATCATGTCTCCTTTGGACGTGGTGCAGACCCTCTCGATAAACAATGTGGCCACTTTGGGGCTCGTCAGAGAGTACCTTGTGGATTATGTCTCGTTAGAAAAGCGAGAAATCGAGCAGAATACAAAACTAACCACTTCCTATCGAGAAGAGACTGCCAGTTTTCAAAAGGAGATTGATACGCTCATTTCTGAGCCTGTCACTCTCAACCAAAAACCGCAGTGTCAATCCTGCGGGCTCAAGCTGGACTTTCCCGTGATCCACTTTATCTGCCACCATTCCTTTCACCAGAGGTGTATTGGAGACGAGCTCAAGTGTCCTCTTTGCACGAGTGAGATTGACGAGATTGAAGCTTTGAGAAAGGCAAGAGCAGAAGTGTCAAAAAGGCGAGATCTTTTCCATGCGAGTTTGGACGCCGCAGACGACAGGTTCCGTGTGATGACAAATTTTATCGGGCGGGGCGCTTTAGAGGTCCCTGCTGTGAGTTTCAATGGAGACGAAGGGAAGCAAAATGGGAGGTGAGATTGATGCGGGGTGCCAGCGGTCAACATTGATGAAGTGATGTCCATTACATGCGTTAAAGAGGAAACAGAATGGAGTTGTCTCGTGGTCTCTGGTTGAGAAACCCTTTGCTTGTAAGCTTTTTAATAGCATAAAGGGCTTTTATCCTGTTGATTTGAAAGAAAGGGGTGAATTCAATTACCTTTTGACGATTTTATTCAGAACGCCATATAATTGCACCGCTGAAGGCCTGAATTTCTTCGTCACCGATTCTCAAATCGAAAAAGCGATAAAATACATCAAAAGTGTGAGGTAAGTGACGTATTAACTCCCATAACGTTTTTGCAGTATGCCCACAAAGTTATCTCCTCATTTCTTCAGCCTATACCCTCTAACGGTAGTTGGTTCCACTCAAAGAAGGTTTCGCGAAAAATGCACACAAAGTCTCAATCTTTCGCTGTTGATTCAGCCCGTAGAAGACTATCAGTTCCGCGAGAAAGGCTCATACTGTTTCGGGAAAGAGAAATGAAAAGGATCTTCCTTTAAATCTCACTCGTCAATAGCCCTCCGGCTTCTTGTCTTCTCTACTCTTATCGGCAGATCAACCTCATTCACTCCTTATGTTGAGTCAACCCGGATCATAGTAGAAGCATAATAGGTGCATAAACGCATTAAAAGCAGTATGTGCAGCAGACAAGATTGTCCGCAGGAAAAAACTAAAACTACCTTCTTTCCGCTCGGACGGCACTCTATTCATTTTACAACATTATTCATGATGGAAAGTCCCAAACCTACCATTCACTGATACAACCATTCAAAGCAAGTTTTCCGCGCACTGCCTTTCTTTGGCTGAGGTGGATGGTGATAGAATGCACACTATCCCTGTCTTTCATCTTTCCCCTTGAGACCTGAATAGCAAGACGGAAGCTTGTGATGCCAATAATCCTACAAAGACATGAGTCGGACAGAGGACTGTGATCTAGATGTACTACCTGAATCATGATCCCGAGCACGGTAGATGGACATGGTGTCACAATTGTACTCAAAGCTTTCGTCCTGCCAAATGGCTAATGAAGGTTATTAAAACAGAAGAACAGTCTCATTTGAGTGCACTATAAGATGAATATCCTCGAGCATTACAAGATGAGAAACAAGAGCACATATAAACTATGCGGCCCCGCATGGGAGGAGCTTATTCTGTCATAACGTGGCAGCATATGCCAGGAAATGATATCTGAATCCTTCACTGGCTTGAATGTAATCAATCTCGGTAATCTATTTTTAATTGCCTGGCAAATGTCATCATCGCACAAGCAAAAAAGGCTCAATTAGATCTCTACATATGCACAGGAAAAATTCTCTGCATGAAACCTGCAGCACCCTTACACCACTCGCATGTCTGAGTACGTCTCCCCTTAATCCTCAACTAACAACAGCATAAAGAAATGGCTAGAACCGCTTGGTCTAGAACATCATGCTCAGGTGTTTGAAAGTGAGTCTCTCTTTCTATATCACTAACTCAGGCTCTGAAATCACCATGGACCTAGTTTCCCAGCTCGACTCACACGCTTTGGCTGAGCTGGGGATAGATAAGGTTGGAGATCGCATAGCGCTACAGATCTCTATCCAGAAGATGCGAAATAACGACACAATGTCAAAGATCCCCATGTCTTCTCTTGTGCAGGCACTTTCCACAGACGACGACAATGCGGCCACTACTTTTATTTTGCAGGATGGCACTACGCGGAAAGTAAAAGTTACTGGGTGTTTTAATGCCGACTCTATAAAGCGTAAAGTAATTCGTAAACTCGGACTTAAATCCGGCCCCGACTCATGGGATACTTACGTTACAGACGACATAGGAACTCTTCACCTTATGTTTGACGTGGAGCTTGTGACAAACTGTCACTCGTCCGATCGGGCAGAAAAGCACAGAATTCTATTTTGTCCTCAGTCAGAAGTTCCATCTCGAACGGCTATCGAAGTGAGTAAGAAAATCATCGCCAAAAGTGGTCCTCTCGGTGCCAGACAACAACCGCTCACTCGAGTCCCACCTTCTGTAAACCCCTCCTTTAGACAGTTTTTCGGACAGAGACCTCCTTCGGAATTAATCTCACATAATTTAGGACAATACTTCCCCGAGGCTGAACCCAAACAGTTGCAGTCCACAGTACGGAACTCTATACGGTATTCTATGCGGCTGCCGCATCTTTCTCCTCAGTCAACGGCTACGAGAAACTCTGTTGTTTCCCGAACGATAGGCGGGATATATGCAGAGGAGACAACTCTGAAAAGACAATCTGTGGCCATCTCCACCTCTTCCAGTAAATCCGTAATTGAGCTGTTCAGTGACGATGATGAAGAGTATGACGAGATAAGCGAAAATGATTTGAAGTGGTTCAAAGGAGCAAGAATTGGGTCTGGATCCTTTGGGACCGTTTTCCTTGGGATGAACGCTTTCACAGGAGAACTTATGGCCGTGAAGCAAGTTGAAATGCCTACAGAGGGATCAGCTGCTAAACAGCATCAGAACCTCATGCTTGATGCTTTAAACCAGGAAATGACACTTCTCAAGGACTTGAACCACGATAACATCGTTCACTATTTGGGATCAAACTCGGATCAAAATTTTCTCAATATCTTTTTGGAGTACGTTCCTGGCGGGTCAGTTGCAAGTATGCTAAACAACTATGGCCCATTCGAGGAACCGCTCATTCGTAGTTTCATCAGGCAAACCCTCACAGGATTACAATACTTGCACGGTGAGAAAATCATTCACAGAGATATAAAGGGAGCAAATATACTGATAGATATAAAGGGCACCGTCAAAATATCCGACTTTGGCATCTCGAAAAAGCTCAACTCCTCACTCCAATCAAAACGAGCTTCTTTGCAAGGATCCGTCTACTGGATGGCTCCAGAAGTGGTCAAACAAATAGCTTATACTGAGAAGGCTGATATATGGTCCGTTGGGTGTCTTGTGATTGAGATGTTTACAGGTAAGCATCCTTTTCCTGATTACAGTCAGATGCAGGCCATCTTTAAGATTGGGACAAAGTCCATTCCGGAGATCCCCGCGTGGGCCACAGAAGAGGCTAAACGTTTTCTTTTGCGGACTTTTGTGTTTGACTACAAGCAGCGGCCCACAGCTGATGAGCTCCTGGATGATGAGTTTATGGATAATTTGATTGTGACGAAGAAGTAGGAGGGGTGCTTTTTGGAAGTATGGCGTATAATAATTCAGAATGACTTTAATCTAATACAGTTTATCGAGTCCTCTGAAACTATGCAGAAGAACTACGCAGAAACTGGGCGAATTTCAAGCAGGTTATGGTGAAGGTTTGAGCATCTCAGCTCGAGGGTATCGGATCGTGGAAGTGTATGCTCACGAATACACTCGGGGCATATTGCTATTTAGCAATGGAGATCTGAGGGTACTCGATGCGTTTATAAGTTTTTTACTCTTGTTAGAGCCAACAAAACCAGCCTCATGGCAGTTCGTAAAACACATGAACTACGTGATTATCCACTCAGATTCTTGCTTAGCTCCATATTTGTAGCGGGAGGGAGATCCTGGAAAGAATATTACTTTCCAGCATGAGGGCTCCGCAGTGAACCTCGTAATGATTAGGAACCACGTAGCCTCCCCTCGCTTTTGCAAGGAGTTGCTCGTTCGCTTCTGTAGCCTCAAGTAGCCTGTTTATCTAGATTAAAAAGATAGCAGTTTTCTCGGGCCTTCTCACTTAGATAATAGCAGAGATCTGTGGTATGTTGTGTCGCGCATATAGGTGCGTCTGCATGCATCAATGCTCCGTAAACTTCTATACGATCTATAGTGGAGCCAAAGAACTCATTCTAGTTTCGAAACGATCAAGACAGATCTCCTTTTTCTATTCATGGCTCAAAAGGATTTGTCTTCCGCCTAAGTTGGATCCTCCCTTGTGATCATCGCGGTGATGAAGATGCCAAAATTATTTGTTGCCACAGGAGACCGCGCGAGGTAGTCGTCTGCAAAACTCTTTCTCCTGGAATAATAGTCCAGTAGAGAAGAGGCCTCGTTCGACGGAACCAGCTGCGGCATGGATCTGTGGAACTCCACATTGTGCTGGCCATCCAACAACAACGACGGTGGTGGAGATTCGTTGCTATACACATTCAACAGCGGAGACCCTTCGCCTATAGACTCTGCGTCTTCAACCGGATCAATAACGATCTGAGGTATTTGAGATACCTTTGGCGGAGCTCTTCCAATGCAAGAAACACCAAAACATGTCAAGCCACATCCACTAACAAATACCACAACCTCTCCAGCGGGTCTCTCTTGAAAGTCTTTGAAAATCACAATAGATGCGGTTAGAGTGCAAAGCGTAAAGAGAGCAAAATGTATCGGGATCACTCTGGTGGATGCTGCTATTTTCAGCGTCTTGTTCAAATACTTGATTTGAAAAATAGACGTCACCGCAACAACAGCCAAAAGCAGAAAAGTGATAACATTGGTGAGAAATTGCTTGGGAGAGGTAAACTCAATCACCGCAGCTAATAACTTGGTTGCAGTAGCGGTATAAGATCCGAAAAGTGCCACCGTACACAAATTTGCAAGCACATACTTGGTAGAGTCCGTTCGAGGAATCACCACGTATAACAGTATGAAAATAGCCATGAGTGAGCTAGCTATATATATGACAAAGTTAAAAGATCTCAAGATCTGCTCCACGTACGAAAACACGTCAATTATCGGAGCAGAAGTGTCACTTGAAATGGTGGAAAATACAATGAGCAAAACCCCTACAACCGCAATAAGAGTTCCCAGTAGTTCTCTCTTTTGCAGAGGCTGGTTGAACATTAACGGGGCGATAAAAATATTCGAGATTATAGTGGTGACACCAAGCGGACTTACCGTTGAGACTGGTGCCAGTCCATAAGCAATAAAGTTGCCCACTTCTCCAATAGACATCAAGGAAAATCCGGCCCACCACTCTGGGTCCTTTAGATAATTTGAGTGCGCAGACTCATGGGATTTCCTCTGTAAATTTAAAGCAACAGAAATCAAAATATTGCCGGAAATCGCCACCAAAACCCCTAAACCTTGGTACGATATCATCACATAGGAAGCCCCACCCGGAACGTCTGGCTGGTGTAAGGTGGTGCGATGAAATTTGTGATTCTCTTCTTAGCTGTAGCTATTGGGTACGGGATTTATTTTAAGATGTCACAGGAATCTAAAAATAATGAGGAGATTGGGTCTGCTGGCGCCGGAACCGATTTGGGTGATCAAAAGCCTTTGAATGAAAGAATTGATCCTGCTGATGTGACGGTAAAGATTGGCAATAAAGTGTTGCCCTTGAATAGGATTAACAAGCCGCACAATGTCAGGCCGAATAACGCAGCTGGCCTGCTGAGAACCGGTGATCATCGGCCTGCTGTAGATGAGGCGAAAAGGCACTAAGAAATGAGAGACTGCGGGCACTGAGACGAAAAGTGGTATGAGCTGGTCTCGTTGCGTTGTTTATATGCTTTTATATACGCGGGCAATTATAATGTCTGGTTTTGTCTCATATAATGATGTGATAAAGTGCTCTTTTTATGCTGATCATTGAACCCCGTTGTCAAAGGTGTGATACCCGCTGCATCGCGAGGAGTTTCCGAAAAACATGACAGAACTAAAAGTGCTCTTGTCCATTAATCTTGCAGCTTAAGCAATTTCTGTGCTGGAGAAATGTCGAGCGATATTCTCCTTATCAGTGTTCAAGCTAACTAAGAAGTTAAATGACCGCGGTAAGAACCGGGGCTAGATTCAGCTCACGTCATTTTGATTTCGATACCTGGTCACCTCCTTTCATGCACTGTTGACCGTGGGGAGATCGAGGAGCTTGGGGCGGGTATTTTTGCGGTAAAGCAATTTATTCTGCACCCTGATTGTTCTCGTGGAATTTCCAGTGACTGTTTGGCCATTTAAGGCTCTATTTTACCTAAAACTGCTTTTGAGGTTTTTTTGACCTTATCATTGTGGGGAAACAAATGTGACGTGACACATCATAAGTGGTTTATCCGCATGCCGAGAAACGTCCCAGCAAGCCATACAGACTGAAATATGTTCTTCTTTTCTTATTCGGCATAGTCATGTTGGTCTTTTTGTTGTTTACAGGGAGTCGTTAACTACTCTTCTTGCCTAGGATCAATAACGGGTTACGGTTCTTTTCTGAAGCTGTAGGGTCTCAGTAATTGGTAGCAATGCGATGCTCAGTGGTGAGATGAGTTGTTGGATTTTCCTTGCGGGATTTGCACTGTCTAGTATGCGCTCACGAGTAAATGAGAAAGTGATTATTGACTGAACTCATTCATCCAGATTGGGTATCAATTGTGGGTAGTTTAGAGCGGTCAAACTCTCTCATTTACAATGTGAATGCATAGAGCAAGAATAACTATAGAACTGCTGCCGCTAAAATTCAGCTGATCTAAGGGGTCTATAATATCCAAGATGCTTTAGTAGGTGTTGCCACTTGATTCAATATCCAGGTTTGAGGTACCATAGTAAACTCGGATAATCAATGCATTTAAAGCCACCACAGCCTTGATAGACCTCGAGCTACCAATGTATAGGTCTAATAGCTCCTTGTGTAAATGTCTCTGGGTTGCGCGGTCTACTGCATGCATTAATGTGCACTGGAGCATAACATGGGCTTATGCGTGAGTAATGACAAACTCTCGAGGGTCCTTAGCTGGAAAGATTGATTTGGGTAGAAAGTTGGACATGTAGCCAGAGGACTTTTCCACCAAGTTTGAGACGTGACTAATGTTGATAGTTCGGGGATCTGGGAGCCTTGGTCGGGGCATCAATACCAGATTGAGCAACTCCGGCAGGTTGATTCATTCTCAGTCTTGATTTTTCTCTTAGAATGTCCAGTAATCGATAGTTATAACGTTCTTCACTTATGTTTGACAACGTAAGGCTTTTATTCTACCTAAAGCTGCTCCATAGTTGAGGTTTGTGGCCTCTTTTATATACCGATTGATGTGGGGAAACACATGTGATGTGACGTATCATGAGTGACTTATCCGCATGATGACCTTCCCCGCAAGTCATACATGCTTATGCTTGATAGTCGTTTCTTATTCCGCTTAGTCATGACTTACTTTTCTTATTCAGGAAAGGCATGATCAACATTTCTTGTTCCAAAGTTGCATCACATTGTTTTCCCGGATTATGGCTGATAATCCGACAACTAACTGGTTTTATGACAAAACTTGTCAATTAAATACTTCTTCGTCGACACTTTTCTTGTTCAACAAGTTATGAACGTTCTTTTTCAAAATTGAAGCACAATCGCGTCTTACAATCTGGATGCATACCATATTAAAGAATAAAGAGCTGAGGGTACCAATAAAATCAGTCCAAAAAAAGCGTTCCCGGGGGGTCGAAGCCTCTCTCTCTCATCCTCACACCATGCTTTCCCTCCCGAAGAGATACAGAAAGCTTTTGTATGCGTTAATCGGACTTGTTTCAATTGGCTTAATTCTCCTCGCTGCAAACACTTACAATGCTCTTCCCCAGGTGGCGAGTAAGCCCGACTCGTTCATAGTGGGCCTGGAGTTTGACAGGTGCTTTCGGCTAAACAAGTGCGACAGGGAAGAATGGCACAGAGTTGACAAGGATCTCTTCCTAGGCAGCAGTTGGACCTCTAAAGCTTTCCTGTTTAGAAAATTTGCCAACAAAGGCCCATTTATAGTTGATTTGGCAGTGAACAGAGATGCGGAAGAGAATGGGTGGCAGAAATCTGATTTTGGACTGTGGGTTAAATACGGGTCCGAACCGAATTTGGCGGTAACCGATGTAAATGTTTTGTATGGCCCAGACTGCGTAGAACCTCGTCCTGATTGGAAACTACTGCCGCCTCTTGATATAAACCTGCAGCTGGCTCCCCGTATAACTTTCAAAAGAAAGACGGTAAATGTAGCTCGGCCAAAGTTAAAAGTAGACGCACAGGGCAAGTTCAAAATACTGCAAGTGGCAGACCTGCATTTCTCTACAGGGTATGGGGAATGTCGTGATCCCGAGCCGTTGGAATCCGGGGAAAATTGTCTGGCTGATGTAAGAACGAGAAAGTTTATAGAGTCAGTTTTGGACTTGGAAACCCCAAATTTAGTAGTGCTCACAGGAGATCAGATTTTTGGAGATGAATCTCCCGACTCGGAAACTTCACTTTACAAAGCTCTATGGCCGTTTATAGAACGTAAGATCCCCTATGCGCTTACAATGGGAAACCACGACGACGAAGGGTCATTGTCGCGTGAGGATATTTTCTTTCTCGGTTGCAATTTGCCCTATGCCATTTGCGACCCGGGTCCCGCAGACGTAAGTGGAGTCGGCAACTATGTATTGGTTGTAGAGGGCAAGTCTTCCAGTAACCCGGCCATATCGATGTATTTTTTGGACACCCACAAGTACTCGCAGTCACCGAAAGTGAACCCGGGATACGACTGGCTGAAAGAGAGCCAGATCCAGTTTTTGGAACGAAAATTCCGTGATCTGGAGCCTGCACGTAAAGCTTACACCCACATTCATCTTGCGATGGCATTTTTCCATATTCCCCTGCCCGAGTACGCGAACCAGAACGGACTTGTTGGTTCGGCGAAGGAAGCTGTTACAGCACCACGGTATAATAGTGGAGCTCGGGAGATGCTCGGGAGAATGGGAGTGAAAGTTGTTTCTGTAGGCCACGATCACTGTAATGATTACTGTGTGATGAACTCGCAGACCGTTCCCAAGATGAACACTCCTGGAGAGAGTATGGATAACAATATGTGGTTGTGCTACGGCGGTGCCTCTGGAGAAGGTGGGTATGGAGGATACGGAGGAACCGTTAGAAGGGTGAGAATGTTTGAAGTGGATACTGAGTCGAATAATATCGATTCATGGAAGAGACTTGAAAGCTCTCCAGATGAATCCTTTGACCACCAGACTCTTGTTCGTGGTGGAGAAGTTGTATAAAGGGTGGAGGGCGGAGTGTGCTTTGCTCTCTGTGGTTTTATGAGCGATGTATTATTGAACGGCTTGACAGAGAATGTCAATGTGAGGAACTGCTTTTAATTTGCCGAACGGTGGAGCGAATGACATCCTTTTTTGCGAACGATATCCTGGGGCCTTTTGCAGATTAACGAATGAGGAGCTTATGTTTTCATGAAAATGAAAAACAGAAATGACAGGATGCGTAAACACATGGGCGCGGGAGAGGTTCGCCCGTTGATTGATTTTACTTGGCCTGTAAAGAGTAATCCAGGATTAGTCTCGCACCTTCATGCACGCATGTTGTTCCATCACGGTGAAAGCTGTTGAGCAAACGCTGCCATAATAGTTTTGAACAAGCTGAAACAGTTATTACTCTTCCACGTTCACTTTATAAGATGATAATTTTGGTTCATCAAGTTCAGGAGGTCTGCCAACATGCGATGTGAATGCCTACCGTGTTTCGGATAAAACGAAAGGCAAGGCTTGTACTTCTCTCAGCTGAGAGTTAAAGCTGGTACTTGAAGCTCCACGTCTCGTTTGAGGTAATATGCGACATCAGAGCCTAAGGGAATACTAGTCATCAGTGGGGCCACATCACTCTATTTGCCAAAACCACTTCTTTCCCGGGGATTAAAAGCGGAAGGCATGATATTATCGGGTCGAACAAAGTTTGACTTCAATTCAAAAATTGAGAGTCAGGCTTCCCAGAGTCTTTGGTTTTCATTGCAGATACGGCCTTCATGGGAGTCCAGGTGCGCACATTGAGTTATCTTAACAAATTTGTTGACACTTTGTTCAGCTGAGAACCTTCAACGCTGAGTAAAAGTTGAAAACATCTCTTCGAGATACTCATTAGAGTGTGTTCTAGAATACGGCGGTCAAAAAAAGAACAGGGGCCTCAGAAAAGAACGGACCGTGTTCGATCCACAACAAAAAACTTTTCCTTCTTCACAGTAGTGTACAAAAATTGTATTACTCGCCTTCATCGTCGGCATAAGCTGAAGTTTGGCCTTATGTCTGAAGAAACCTCTGACAGTCAATAATTCTTAACAGACTGGCTCTTCTGGTTACTTCGAATATCGCTGCTGAAGTGTTTTGAAACAGAACACAACCTCTTCGCGGAAACAATGATGCAGGAAATACTCAGAAGCTCTAAGGCGAAGGAAGTTTTAGATTTCCACTCATCTAGCGGCTCTAGGAGTCATTATCAACATTTGTCAGCGATAAGTACGTGCTACATGAAATTACTAACAGCTATAGCTTTATATCATAAATTGTGCCAGCTGCTCCGCAAGGCCGGTGGGAAAGACCTGAGGCAACACACCCGACTCTTTAGGAAGAAAGTTAGTTCTTCCCTAGAAATGATCCTAGCGAAAGTCATTCTCTGATGCAAAAACTCAATAATTATGTTCTCTTGCATATTTAGACAAACTCAAAGGTCTGGATGCAACTTTGTACTCATGTCACTAAGCCGGTGCCTATGCCCGATGACAACGGTGAGTTCATGTCGGCATCATCTGACGTCGATACGTCATCTCACGTGAGCATTCGCCTTCTAAGTATATAAGGCCACTGCCGCTGTCTCTTGAAGTTTTCGTCTTGTACATAGATATCGATAGGATATACTATCTTGTGTTTTGATTCACCTTTTGATTCATAGCTGCCCCTTTGGCCACACTCACACTCAACCACGGCCCTTTTCACTTGCTACTTCCTTGCCTCCTACAGATCCTCTCCTACCTCGACGATCAGTACCAGAGGCATCAACGCTGCTCCCTACAAAGCACTGATACTCGAATATGGATATATCACACTTTCGGAGCATCATACGACAGAATGACATGAGGCAATCAACGTCCACGCCTGTAAACTGGGTCTGTCAACAACACAAAATGCAAATCAAAAATAGAAAGCTAATAACCGAAATTCAGCCGTGACAGAAAACTTAATTTCCTGATTCAGGCTTTTCATCATCACCGAACTTCTCTTTAGCGTCGCGGAAGACAGAAAGAACCTTGATCCTTAGTTTCTAAGAATTTGTAGTTATCGTTCTCCGGGGCAACGCGAAAAATGAGAAGATTCTTGATGCTTTCCAGATCGAACGGTTAGAAGCTCCGGCCAATACAATTTTTCATTTTCACATGTTGATCTTGTTTGTGATTTCCACCCATCAGCAGAATAATAAGGAAAGGATTTTTCTGACAAACTTGACCGAGCACGTAGGGGATCTTTTCATCAAGGCTCTCGAGTGTTTCATGTGCAGAAGACAGGGGGTTATTTTTGACATGAATAGCAACCACTGTAAACACATGTTTTATGGAATTTTCTTTCGTTTCATCGAGATGCGCAGCTCCGTTAATCTCAGAATAATTCAAGTCAAGGCCATCAATGCGACCTCACACCAAGTGATACCTTGCGATATTCTAGATGGAAATCGAAAGTATCGAAGGTGTATATAGGTGCGTTAGGGCTCCGTTCGATACGGTCATCAGAACCACGCATGGCGTTCGAAATTGCATCTGTAGCTGAGAAGGTTCCAATGTGCGATGTGGTGTCAACAAGCAGTGTGAAACGACCAGGCATCTGAGGTTGTACATGGTAGATAGCGTTGCGGAGATTGCGAAAATCTGTCCCTTCTTTTAAAAGGGAACGTGCCTCATCGTCATTTGAGATTTTTTCCGTCACACCGTTTCCCCAGCTTTTTAAAATGAGTATTCCATGCATCTTCTCTGGTTTCTTGCTCAGTTTCCGCAAGATTAGCCGGATGGTGCTTAAAGAATCTTTCGCGTTGTTAGCTTGTTGATCCCATAGAGTCATAAAATCCATAGAGTCAAGCTCCTCGGCACTCATTTGCTTTACAAGGCGGGTGAGGGCTGTAACGAAAACTTGCTGGCGTTCTGCTCCGCGAGAAACACACTGCAGTTCCTGCAAAAAGTCAGTTGAGCCATCTGCTCTGGGAGGAAACACCGATGAAGTAGTTGGTTCTCTGACGCAGATGTATGCGGTAGACACACTTCTAGACGTCTCCGAGATGAACCGTGTTTTTCCGCTCATTGATGGTTGTACCAAGGCCGCATAATGTAAAAT
>JAJLSF010000339.1:0-59252 GCA_030567395.1 Citeromyces hawaiiensis
ACAACTTCTGTCACTTCCACCTTGAAGTACCAAGCTGACCTTGAGCTTGAAAATGAAGTTCCTCGCATGTATGCGATTTCATTCATGTTTACTGGCGGTATATGCGTGGCTTTGATATGTCTGTGCTTTATCGCCATGTTGGACAAGCCTGTCGATCACCCTAGGGTTAGGACGATACCCAAGGCGTATAGGATTCTGCCACGCATTCCAATTGCAGTAATCATACTGTGTCTTTCTTTTGCGGAAATGTCTACCAACAAAATTTTGGGCATCACAATGGCCTTGATGGTTGCTTTGTTCATGTATGAGATAAAGCTGAGGGTTATGATAGAAGACCGCTACAAGGAAGTTTCCAAACATCCTCCAACGGAAAAAGAAAGACTACCTAGTCAGTCTACAAGCTTGGAGAACTCCACTTCAACCCTTGATGATGAAGATCCACTTAATGTGGGACATGGACTGGGATAAATTACAGGCATAAAATTATAGATTATAGAGTAATATATTGTAAAAGTATCAAGCGATTGTTTGTGGGCGAGCCAGAATGATTTACCCTAATATTGAAAGAATACACGATTTATTGTTGAGATTGGTCCATTAGTAGCAGAGCTCGACTTTGAAATATTTATCAGGTAAAGCATTCTTCGTGTGTGTCCTAGCACGTCACTATAAATTGTTTCCCAATTGCACAATTGGACAGAAACCTCTCCTTTTATACCTACCATGCCTGACAGCTGCCATTTTCTCCTCTACCCAACAAATGCTAGAGTCTAGAGCTCAACAGAGTCTGTCTTGCATAGATCACTCTCACATTATTCCTGATAATGCAGGTTGCCTCCTATTAGGCAGATCTTTGCCTGCCTTGCAGATAATTGCAAGCATGAGGTCTTATCCACTCTTCCGGGTGGGAGATCTCTGTGGTTTACACTGCCCGTCATAACTCGAGTAACACCTCGATATACAATATCACCCGCAGGAGATGCGTTGACTGCAACCTCAGGCCCTTCGGCCTCTGGGGCTGTCATACGACCCTTACCCCTTCGCAATATCCTTTGTAGGATTCTTATGCCGTCTACTGCAGCACGCGATGCATCCTGCAGTGGAACAGATAAATTAGTGGACCCATGCAAAATAGGAGAACCGATAGATGCTCAGATCGGCCCTCTCTCATGAATTAGCTTTGCGCTTCCTTTATATGGAAACAGACGTTGTACCTCATGAATCATGTTTGAATTATTGGACCACAGACTGGCTTTACGGCATAAATCTGGCTCGTTAGCAGTACTGAGTTACTCACTCTCCAGCATTATTTGTACCTCATATTAGCTGAGAACATGAACAGCTCATTCAATTAAAAAGAGTTTCGAATGTACACGAACCTACCTCTGGCCCCAATAAGATCCTTCAAATCAGCTCAACCTGTTTTCAGGTGCGCTCAACTTCCAATTCATTTTCGTCGCGAATCATATATCAGCCTTCACAATCAAAGTATATGTATCCTTCCGTATGGAGAAACGTCTTTAACAGAGTTGAACTCTTATCAGGGCTGTCCTTCGTTTCAAAGCATATAGGCAAGTGATCGTATGGAGGAGGCAAATCAATCACATTATTTCTGTGTTTTATCAGCATGGTTATACGTTGCCTAAGAAACCAAGACGACGTTAAGACTACAGGAAGTCAAAATTTTCAATTAAATATCAGAGCAGCACACTGTTTCATCTGGAAGGACGTACAGAGGGGAACAATACATGTTCCGAAATGTTCCTCACCTGTTTTCCAGCAGACTTTTGGAACCATTAGAAATGTTTCTTCTTATCAAGGTTATCCCGGCAGTTGATCGAAATCAACTGTCTCCACTGGCCTGGCAGGAATACTTGAGGGCACAAAATGTGAGGATGTAGATCCGCATACGGAAAAAGCAATGTTCCGGAAACCGCATAATTCCTCTCTCTGGTCCTCTCAAAGGACGCTAGAGAGGGAGAAGAATCGATCAAAATGCAAAAGTAGCAACGATAAAAAAAGACCGAGGCATCTCGGCTGCAATATCTGCGCTGATCTCACTTTTACATAAGCTTCGGTATGCAGGTGTATGCAACGTTATGCAAGTGGATATGAAAAAAATTCCATGGAGCAAGAATTTCCGAATTGACAATTGGTTAAATATTCAACCATCCCTTTGCTCTCTATATGTCACGAGCTGAAGCTGGAAAGAATAGCATCATCGCTGAGGATGAGCCATTGTACGATTATCAAGAGGACTCTGCTGAAAATGAAACAGGTTTCGCCAAAAAGTACGGTACGGTTAATGTCAAGTACATAAAGAAACCAAGAATGTCTAGCTGGCACTTTACGAGACCGTACCCATTGAATTTTTTCTACGAGGGAACCCTTTTCAGAACCAAGGGCGAGAGAGGTACCAGTACCATCGAGTTGTTCTTCGATTTGCTATACAGTGGAGTATGTGTCAACCTGGCCACTAATGCGGTCAATCATGCCTCGGCTGCATCCTTTCTACTGTATATACTTGTTTTTCTCCCAGCTTATCAAGTATGGAGTGATGTGAAAGAATTTATGAACCACTATTTCAATGAAGATCTAGCACAAAAAGCAATTGTCGTATGGTTTATGGTGCTGTTGACAATTTACGGTAGCAATGCCAATTATGTTCTTGACTCCAGAAAGGAAACTGCAATGGCGGTAATTCCTTATATCCTATGCCGGCTCACGTTGGCTCTGGTGTTGTTTGTGTATTCCTTCTTCATCCTGCAGCACCGAATTCAAATGGTGATGCATGCCACTTTGATAACCATCACTAGTTTCATATGGATTGCTGTCATATTTGTTCCAACCCGGACCAAAGTGGGACTTTGCTTCATGCTGTTCGCCCTTGAGAAAATGTCCAGCATCTTTGTGTATCATATATGGACAGTCAGGAAGCTCAAACTGAGATTTTACTCAGCAATGAATATCGAGCATGAAGTGGCGAGATTTTTCTCCTTCTATACCATAGCCATTGGCCAATTCGTTTCTGGAAATGTTTTGACTCAACCCGTTACCCCAGGAATCAATGATACACTATGGAGGGCGATCATGAGCTTGATCATCTCGTTTGTGTTGATTTGGTTTTACCTTAACGGAGAGGGTTCAATAAAAGCTGTGCATGCATTACGGAGAAATGTTCACACCGGGTTCCTCTGGATGAACATGCACATCCCGTTAATAGGTTCTTTGGTCCTGGCAGCCAATACTACAACTCTTTTAGTAAGGACAAACATCATTTCCACCTACAAGCACCAGGCTGCATTAGAAGCTTCCGCGAGAATCCCGTCAATGTATGCAGCCTGTTTTATGTGGACAGGAAGCTTATGCATTGCTCTCATCTCTCTTGCAGTATTAGCTTTGCTCGATAAATCTGTAGATCATGATGATGCTCAGGTGGTCCGAAAAGAGTGGCGTATACTTCCCAGGTTTCCTATAGCATTCATCATTCTGGTCCTTCCGTTCTCTGAGATGACCACTAATAAGCTTATTGGTGTCACCATGATGTTGATGCTGCTTCTGTTTCTTTACGAACTCTGGATCAAGACTGTGCGCGAACGCCGCCATGAAATTATCAATAGAGGTAAACCTGGTGATCACCGGGAGAAGGACTATGGAGAGAAGGTGGAAGCTCTGAGAAAATCCCAAGAGGAACACGGCTGGAGAGATGACATGCAAGATTTAATGAATTTCGGTAATGGGCTAGGCTGAGTGGGCGGACTTCATCGTTTGGAGTGCTGTTCTATCATATAGCCTCATATGATCAAATATGGACTTTCTTGTGGAGAAGAGCTCGAGGAAACAATTGAAAAAGGCTCGGTCAGATGTATTTTTATCTTAATATTCATCATTCATAAAGCGTATATAGACAGACAATGAAAATTTTGTATGACGCTGTTAGGAGGGAAGCTGAATGACATATTGTGCCTTTTATTCTCAGATTACTCGCATAAGGAGATTTAATTATTTCAAAGGAAATATAACATTGATGCACGAGAAGCTTGATGTGTGCGGCGGGTGTAAAACTTTTCCTTTTCCACTTTTCCACTTGAAGCTTGTCTATGCCCGAGAAATTTCCGTAGAATGAATTGCGATTTTATGTTGAACGAGTTCATTTCCCGGTCTTTCTTGAGGAGCAGCTCACAAACGCATATCCCCCATCATGGTGATTTCTTTCCTCTACCGAACACTAGATAAAGACTTCTCTCACAAGCTTCTTCCCCTCTTCCATCGAATATGCCATGGATAGGCAGCCAGTGTGCCCCACAGGTCCTTTCTTGGAACATCTGCCTTTTGTAGCGGCCGCTACGCCCCGTAATGGTCCATCCCGCACCTTACTTTTGGACCTTTTTCATAATCTCAATGTTTTGTCGTATTTTTCAAAAACCCTACGTCTTGATCGAAGAGAAAAGAATGTTGTTATACTAACCAAGCTCTACATAATTTTCCAAGGTTCCAAGAAGCAATTTTCTGGCTGGCATTTTACCCAACATCGAATGATGATCGGTTGAATTGCATCTACTAGGTAATTTAGATGATTTATACAATGATGTTATGTGAAAAAAAGAAAAAAAAATTGTGGAGGAGGATTGCATCTTGCCAAACAACACTGTACATACGCCGACGATAATTTTCTCAATCTCTCAAGGACAGCAATGCTATTCCAGATGGCTTGATGCACCAGACTCTGGAGCAGCCCGTTTTTTGTATTCACTTTGAGAGGAATCGCTGATGTCGCTTCATATTCTAACAGACTTTCCCGTAGAGACGAGCTCAAGTCACAATCTTGTGAGACAAGCCACCAATTTTTTTCAAAACCGAACAATTGTTGAAGCCAAAAGTCTGGAACAGATGTTTGGACCTTTTGCGCTTTAAAAGAAATAGCGGGAGCCGTAAAGCTCGGCTCAATCATGTGACCCGACTTTGCATCTAGTTGTGGAGCAGACTATATACGCTCAAACCCAGCCGCTGAATTTCAAAGTCACTAGCTCGATCAATGAATGTTTGCAAGCATTGCCCAGCGATCGATCACAGAATGACCTTGACAGGCGCAGAAAAACAACCCTACAAAGACTTCGGCACAAAGTATTGTACATTCATTTTTTGAGCAGTGACAAGCTACTCTCTATTGCAGGTTCTCATGATACGGTGAATACTTCCAATCACATCCAGACATCGCAGCAATATATATATATATATTCACACACCCACCAATGCCGCAACGAATCTCCAAAAGTGATGTATATCACTTTGTTCCCAACTACATCGGCTATGCCCGGGTGGCCACAGCCCTTGTTTCTCTCTTTACGATGGAAAGCCACCCCAAGCTCACAACCATAATTTACGGTATATCGTGTTTGCTGGATGCATTTGACGGTTATGCGGCACGAAAATATAATCAATCCACAAAGTTTGGTGCTGTGTTGGATATGGTGACGGATAGATGTACTACAACGTCTTTGGTATGTTATTTGATCGTGCTTTACCCTAAATTTTGCATTTTATGGCAACTTTTGATCTCACTTGATCTGGCTTCTCATTACTTGCACATGTACGCACAACTCACCAGTGGGGCCTCATCGCATAAGGTAATTGACGAGAGCCAAAATTATTTTTTGAGATTGTATTATTCAAACAAAACTGTTCTTTTCACAGTTTGCGCATTCAACGAGTTATTCTTTGTGGCTCTTTACCTGAGCCATTTCAATTTTTTCAAATTGCCCCTCATTCATGCCACTATTCCGCAGGTGCTCAGTGTGCTCACTTTTCCGATTTGGTTTTTCAAGCAGGTTACCAACGTCATTCAGTTAATTGGGGCTTCCAATATTCTAGCAGAGTCCGATGCCAAAGAGAGAAACAGTCAGTCAAAAACACAGTAGCGATTTAGAATACATAAACATTCGAGAATGCTATGTAAATAGAAGCCGAAGAAGATCATTCTTTCGTGCGAAAATATACACACTAGGGTTTATTTCAACCCTTGTAGATTTGAATGAAAGATTGCTCGATAAGTGTTGCGCGTTTCGTCGATTCTGTTTCGTGTGGTGGATGTACCTTTTTGTAATCTGAAAGTGAATATTTTTTCATAAGGTTTCACTTGTACCGTCTCTCAACAACACAAGGCAGCAGGTCTCCAAAGATTGACTTTTGAGCTCTAAATGTATTCAGCCTTTTAATGGAATGTTACTAAGATAAGTTTCTTTTCATTAGTCGCCAGACCCTTTCTTTCAGATAATCAAACTCGCTGAAACTTTCGTCTTACAGGTATAGATATGCAACAGGGTCTTCAGAGAGCTGCTTTTTTGGGAGTTGATTCTTTCAAGTACGCAAGACCGAGACATCGAAGATGGCCCCACGGAAGATTTACATTATTCAGTCGAAGAATAGAGCGGGATATGACATATCTGTCTTCAAGCGTGTAGGCGGCAGCAAGTCCAGATATGCAGCCAGACAGCTCGGTGAAACCAAGAGCTGGTTCCACAACATGGTCAGATAAAGGGTTTTCCTGCTGAAACAAACACAAGCGTTCGACCAGCAACTTGTTCTTGTGGAAAATACTTTAAAAGTCAAGTGTCACGAAAGTTGAAGCTTAATGGTTCGGGAAATTTCTATCATAACTCCTACATCCAGGTGGAAGCTTTAATGATTTTATACTTCTGATGAGAAGAAGATAGCAGAAGTTGAAAGGTCGGGCTGAGCCGATGAACTTACAGAGAACTATTTACTCAAAGTTTCAAGACACCCTATCTCCACGCGAAATGTCAAGCCATGACTACTTCCGTTTGTAACCTGCTTTTTTCTATGGATGAAGCCTGATCAAGACAGTGACTTGGTCACTCTTCCAGTAAAGAAGCGACTTGAGGTATAAATTGTAATAAACAAATGTAAACTGGGATTGAGGTTAAAGTAGCACAGTTAAAAGTTGCGGCGAGTCACCCGCCAGTGTCCTGCAACAAATGATATATTGAGAGGTTTTTTGGGCCTCGGCTTTATGGATTCTATATCACTATATGCGTATCGCTCGATTTTCGAAAACGGATCTGTACCAACTCATCTCATCGCCCATTGAAAATGTCTGAACAAGCGCTGACAAGTATCTTTAAAAAGTGACTTAGTTAGTCATTCCCTTCCGACAAGCCGGCACAGTGGTGTTCTTGACCTTTCTATACCACAGAGTGACCGATAAGATTATGTTTTGAAGCTGTTTTATATGTTTACTCTTCAGGTATGTAGAGCAGGTTGCTGAATACTTGCGAGAAGGCGTAATAAAAGTTTCATATCTACAGTGTTGTGTGTAACTTATCAGTACTGGTATCTCACCGAAATTATACATATATATATACGATACAAAATGACGCGCGCGTATCATGCACAGAACGCAAGATCTCAAGCTCTACCCCGATATATCCCCTCCGAAGATTGCCATCCTCTCTCTTATCCACTGCTACTGCACGAAGCAGCTATCACCGAAAGTGGCAAGCCAACTGCTTCTGAGCATATCTCAATTGATCCAGGGCCCTCCACACTCCAAAAGTGTTGAAACGATACCTATTGATGTTGATTTGACAAGGCTTCTTGAAAAGCTAGAGACCATACTAGACAACGAGTTTGTTGATCTCTTCTTCGACCAACTGTGGTCATTGTCAAACCTAGACTCGCTGTATAGCTTTATAAAAAACGCAAAAAGATTGGTGTGTCCTTCCTCGAAAACGGCCATGGCAAGCGAGTCAAACGCTTTGACTTCTATGAGCTTGCTGGGGAAATTCGTGACAAATGTGGTGTATAGTTTTGACTCTTTGGAGTTTGACGATTTTCTCATTCTATGGGAGAGTTTTCTAGACTATAGAGAACCCACCAGAACATCACAACCGATTGATGACGGGCTTGATCAAACGTTTATGAGAGGTGGAGAAAAAATGATGGTTGCTTCCCAATTGGATGTTATCGCACTCATAGATAGCCAGATTCAGTCTCTCCAGAGATTTGGTTCAGCTGTCCCTTCATCCTTGAATCAGGTTCTCTGCAAGCTGGCTAAATCAGAGATTAGTGTTCCATCTTCAAATTATGTAAAGTATCTAGAATCGCTCAAGGCTGGTGATTTCGACAACGCCATAAGTCACTTGCACTGCTACTTTGACTACATGATGTCTAGCAAGAGATCCAACTTCTACCACTATGCGCTCCTCTCTCTGGCGAGTCTTTATGCCACGGCGGGGCAGAACTCGCAAGCTCTGAGTTTTGTAGAGGAAGCTGTGCGAGTGGCTCGGGAGAATAAAGATTTCAACTGTTTGAACTACTTACTCACATGGCTTTTGAATTTCCTAAGGGAAAGGCCCTTTATTCCTGAATCAGGGAAACACACTTCAAGAGACAGAATGCTCAAATTTCTGCAGACCACAACAAAAGACTGTAACAACTGGTCGCTGTATTCTTTGACCTACCAGTTCAATGCTACAGAATTAATGATGACCGGTGGGTCATTGGTGTCAATTCTTGAAAGCATGCTTAAATCATGCTACGCAAGTCTCAGTCTCTCAACGACCACCTTCGACTCCAACCTCATCCTCGTGGGCTGCTATGAATTACTTTCATCCATATGGCTGAGAGCAGGAAACGTTCAGCTTAGCGAGATTTACCTGAGCATTGCATTATCTGCCATGAAGAACCCAACCCTTTACGACATCAACCACGATCTCACACTGAATATAAGACGAGCATGCATTCATTTTTACAAGGGAGAGGTGGAAACAGCGTTTCAAGTGATGCATAAATGCGAGCCGCTGGCGCAGCAGGATGTGACATTCTTCAAGCGCTGGAGTTGTAGACGGTGGCTTCTAGAACTCAATGTCTGGCTGAGAAAGTGTCGCTATAAAAGATGTCATTCTCTCATCCAAAGTTTGGAGAGACAAGTGGAACATGTCGGAGATCTTCAGTTGAAGTTTGAATTCTTGACGCTGAAATCTGATTACCTCTGCATTACAGGAAACTACTCAGATGGGCTGCGGCTTGTCACAGAAATGCTCGAAAGATTCGAGACAACCCCTAATCATTACAACCACTACTGGTTCATCAAGCTGCAGATATACTATGCGCAGCTTTTTGTTAGATCGGCATACACAAAATCCGCTTGCTACCGGAAAATAAGCTCTCTCTTGTGTGCTATCAAAATGGCCCACAAATCTCATTATGTTCCTCTTTTAGTAGACGGGATCCTCGTCCTGGCAGAGATTCAGGTGAAACTGGAAACACAACCAGACGAACTTCTCGTGTTTCTGAAAAGTTGCTCTTCCCTCATACTTGAAACACAGAACCTACACAAAGCTTCCCATTTCTACTATCTGCTATCTTTGGTTGGTTTAAAGAAACTTCATCAGCAGAAAGTTCCCATCACACACGATGACCTTAATGTGCACCTTGAGTATCTGGAGAAATCAATCTCCGGGTTCAAGAAACTGAGCGATTTCAAGTTTATGAAGCAAGCCTTTATGGTGGAGTACGAGCTTGCCAGCATGACGAATCATGAAAACTTGAAGCGGCATGCTATTGAGTCGTTGGAGAAGTTGGAAGTGAGAATCACCGAGGAAATGTGCTACGGAGTTGTGTAAACAGCAAGGCCGAATGTCTTCTCTTTCAGTCCGAGGAGAGCTTTTTACGGTCAGCCCTTTTACGATACTTCTGGCCGGCGGAATGGAGTTCAATCAAAGAGGGGACGCTTCTTTGAAGGCCAGTAAGTTGCAAGGGAAAGAAATAAGTGTTTCTCGTTCTCTGTACGGGTAAAGCTCAGCGACTCATCTTCAGGTATACGGTTTCTATCAAGGGGTCAGCCATTGATGGGCTATGATGCAGGGCTTTACTTGTGACGATGCATTCGTGAGAAAGATTTAGCGTGTATTGTAAACTATAAAGTAGAGACCGCTGGCTTGGACGGCATAGAATGAACTCCAATATATTGGCAGTCTGTCATAGTATGTCAATATATCTCACAGGAAGTTTACATATAGACGAGGTACACATTCAGCATGATCCAAACTGGCTTCAATGGACTGTAGGGCACATCTTTGTAAGTTCGACCTTGATTGTTCAAAAATAATGAAACTTTGAATTTTGATTGCTTGTCCTTGTACTCTCAGAGAATCTATGGTCTTGGGAAGATCTCCTAGCGTACATAGCACATACGGAGTACACAGTGTAGAATGTTGGTCTAGATTGATACTCCAATAATATAGCTGATTGAAGATGAGGTTCTTCGAAAATTCAAGATCTGTACTCCGGCTAATGTTCGCATAAGCAAGGAACGATTATATAAGCCCCTTCGTCTCGGAGGGTTTGGTCTCATTGATTTGAAACTGCAACTACAAGACAAAAGAGCTAAAATGATATAGGAGACTTTGCACTTTCAGCACTATCCTTTTACTTATTTCAGATCACAATTACAAGGATTGATCGATGATTGGATGAATCTAGGTCAGGCCTCAGAAAAGGAAAAAACCAGCTTGTGGTTCGCTCCTCTACTTTTGAAAAACCCCAGACCCAAGTACGCCAACGTGGGACTTTTCAAGGATTTCACGCAACTAATCCTCTCTTCCAAAATGCGGTCATATCTGGCAGCTTGGACGGCAACAGTCGAGCCTGACACATCACCTTTTCTCTGTCTTCAATTCAGTGATAAAGAGAAACAGGAAGCCATTTGCGGACCAGTGAAAATTGAAGAGGAGTTATTGACAATTCCACCTTCGCGGAGAGAGAGTGAAACAATCAAAGAATACCTGTTGACACTTTCTGATAGGCAGACCAAAATAGAAGGCATCACAGCCAAGACGTTCCACAAACGATATGCGGCTAAATAGTATGGAATAAGCCTATCATCCCCAACTGGCCCTCACATCAAGAGGTAATATAGCCAATGGTCTACGACTGAAAAGTTGCAATTGGCCACCACGCATTTTTTTTGGTTTTCTTGTCTGAATCTATAAATGTTTAACTATGAAAATGAATGGATCTCTCACATGTGATCAATCTGGGTGATTCGAGTCTTCTGGAACTACCTTCTAGGCACTAGCCCATACAGCAGCTCAATTTGAAACTCAGGGTCCACGGGCATAAATAGAGGGTACAGACACTTCTAGGCCACACCATGCTTCTCTCGTCAACCCTATTTGCTAGACCTGAACTACGATATGGGGATTCGATCATTTGATCACGCTCTGATCGTGTCGGGCCGTGTAAATTACACAAAAGACTAAACAAAAGATCATTCAACGTTTGGAATTTTTCTTTTAAAGAGACCAATTGATACAATTGTAACTAAAATGAGAGAAAAACAGAAAACATGCAACAAATCAAGCCTCTACATATTTATCGAAAGAAACCAAGCGATATTCTGGTTGAGATTTTACAGATCTGCCAACATCGATTTCGATCAAGTTTACCAATTAAGAAGTATATTGTATAGGTTATTTAGATGTAAATGGAACTTTTTTTCAATTTACTCTGGTTTCTTCTTTCTGATTACTCCCCAAGTGAATCAGGAGTATGGAGTAAAAAAGCGGTAACTGAAATCAATGGAAGTATCAATTTATGTACCCGGGCATGTCATCCATGCCGCAGTAAACTTGCTTTTATACTCGGGTGCATCGAGTATCTAAATGAAACATTTTTTATCACCAAAATTAGAGTATTACCTGAAAAAAAAAATCATTTATTTATTTTTTATTATTATTATTATTATTGTCTTTTTTTGTTTTTTTTGTTTTTTTTGTTTTTTCACATGAAACTTCCATTGTATAAATCATCCAAATTACCTATTGTCAGCGTCAGTGTTGTAATGCTCCAGATTTTTGGTGTCCATTTAAGTTCAGTTATTGTGAGAAAACGTGAATTGGCTATATCTCTGTTTCTATATATCCTCTCGCCGCGCGAAACACCAATCTTATACGTCTACCGTCTGCATGCAGCCATTTCTCCCTTATCCCGTTAACGCCAAAGTCAGAACCACTGAGGAACCAATCAGGTCGTTCGCATTTGCCTCGGAATCCCGGAATCAATTTCGGGTCCGATTCTGGCGACAAGATTCATGCACATTACGTAGCTAATGCTGCACTAATGCGTTGACCAATAGCTTGCAGCTATCTGAATCTAATATCGGATGCCTTCGACCAAAAACTCACCAAGGGAGAGTTACCCTTTTCGTAACCGCAGGCCAATCCGGCCTTCCTGGGGAAGTATACTCAATACTATTATGTAACCCCACGCATATGTTGTTAGCATATGCGGTCAATCGCATGGAGCGATCATCTTGTATGGACTCATGCTAAGAGAGCCGACTGATCTCGAATCAAACTCTCTCCGTAGGACCGTTTACCTTCGTCACTACATGGAAGCAGGTATTAGTATACCTCTTCCTATCCAGTACGCTATTGTACTGGACCACAGATGGGCTTTACGCCGTACTTGCTAATAAACTGTTAGTAACATATATTCATTTACGCTCTGTATCCAACATGGCCCGATAAGTTAAACGTATCTTGGGGAGTTGAACTTATCTTTGGTTCTCGACTGTCAAATGTGGGGACTCTATACCTAACAGTGCTGGTTTGAGACGTTCAAACGTAATCACATCCACTGGTTGGGTGAAAAGATCGGCAGCATTTTTCTCAGACTGGATGTATCCCAGTTCGAAAGTCTATGCTTGGAATAAATCTTGCAACTCGAGATATTTGATGTCCCAGAATTTCTTGCGCCCTCTCATAGTACGCGATTTTATTATCGCCAGGGCTGAGGTGTTATCCGACAACAAAAATGGTTTGGGCAAGATCGGAGAATACAGCCTGAGTAGCAAGTTCTGAATGTCCATTACCTGGTCCACTGATCGGTAAATCGCTTCCAACTCTGACTCAGTAGATGAGTCGCACCGGATTTTCATCGTTTTACTCCTCCAATGGATTGGCGTGCTCCCAAGGTAAAGCACATGACCCCCAACAGAGTATCTGCTGACGCGGCATGACGCGTGATCGCTGTCCGTGAGGGAGTATAACTGAAACTGATTATCCGGTACGCGTGCTATTAAACTGTTAGTAACACATATTCACTTACGTTCTGTATCCAACACCTATACCATGTTCTATAGATACATTTCAACCGATCAAAATTCGATGTTCACACATCTGTAATATCAGCAAGAAAATGCTTTTTGGGCTCTTCCAACCTTGGAAGATTATGTAAAGTTTGATCTTCCCCCAGTGGCCCTATATACTCTCACAAAAGTCTTTTTTTCACCAGTCCAGCTCATCAAGCACATCACTCAGCTTGTCCCGATCTCCTTGTAACATTCTTACCGCCTTGACGCGGGAGTAAAATATGGAACAATCGTCAGATATGCACTGCTGAGAGGAGATCACGGTATCAGACAGCATCAGAGTATCGCCATAAGGCACGCTTGTTTGAACGCAATTCCCGCAAACCATAAGCACGTTGCGTAATTTGACCTCATCCTCTTTGAGTCTTGTTTTCAGCTTCAGAACTGTACTCAACTCGGAACGACGACAATCACCACAGAGCTTGGAATTGGCTTCGGAAAGCTCCTCTCCACAGTTTACGCAGTTCATGGATTTTATAAAAGATTCAATCTCAACCCCAGCTTTGCCCACGTTAGGCTTGTTGAACACATCCCTCGCAGCACTCTTCTTATACACAATTACCCTGGGGAGAGTCTGGTACCACACTTTGACGTTTACTCCAAGCAGGTTGAAGATACGCTCCAAAGGAGGAATCAGCATTTTGGTGATGTAATATATATCATCCAACTCCAAATGCAGAGTGAGCTCATTATCGATAAAATACTCTGGCGGAACACATCGATCGCGAAGTCTCTCGTTTGGCTTTCCCTTGATCACTACATATGGTACGCGTTCTTTGTATTGCGGCTCATCCCTTTTGTCCTGTTCCATTTTTTTCTTGGATACGTGAGCTCCAGCAGGAGCATACCTTTCATCTTTATATGTTCCCACTCGAACTTCCTTTGCAAAGCAGAAATCCTGAATTGTCACTTTTTTGTTAATAATCTTGAGAAACTCGTGCTGGACGTAGCTCTTGACTTTTGATAGGTCCTTTGTGGTAAAGAGAATGCGCAGCGCTTTTTCCACAATTTTTTGCTGAGCAGGAATGCCGTCTCTTCTCACTGTTTCGATCCCCTTGGCATCGAATTTGGGTTCCTTCTGGTCTTTGTATTCATAGCTAAAACCAACATATCGCTTCTTGCTCACAAGTATGCAGGGATGATACACTTTTTCAAATTTGAGCTTAACCGGTTTGGGATTGAGCCTTGTAACATGCTGAGCCATCTCATTCCCTATATCAAACGCCTGATCTTTACTCTTCCCCGGGAGGTAAATAAAAAGCGAGTCAGTATCTCCATAAACCACTTTTGCACCCCATTTCGGCTCTTTCTCTATCTCCGATATCGCCCGATTCAAAGTTTCTCGGGCAGAAGAAACAATGGCGTCCGCTATACCAGAGCAGGGCATTCTCCCGGAAAAGGTGGCAGAAGTGTACCCGTACGTGACATTTGCAGTAAGCTTGAGAGCCAGTTGTCGAGAGTTGTAGAGTTTATTTAGCTCATAGTCGTCCTTCACTTTCGACATTGTGGTTTTCACGAGAATTCTCGTATCCAAGAGTTCCATAAGCATTTTCGCAAGAGTCGACTGTCTGATCTGGGATTTGACAAACATCATTCCATTGGGCGAGATGTTGATGTACTTTTCCAAAAGCGCAATTGTTTCTGGAGGGAGATCGAGATCTGAGATTCCCACTCGCTGTTTCTTCTTGGGATCATAGCCTTGCAAAAATCCAAGCAAAGTGGAGTAGCAGTAGTTGTATGCGATAACAAGAGACGGATAAAGTGACTGAAAGTCTAGGACAACGAGCGGACTTTTGTAAAAAGCAGACTCTGGTTCCATAATTAGCGGAATACACTGCAGGGGATCTTGCTTGAAAACCTGCTTCCTTGAGGGTGATATCGGTATAAAGTTCTCAGCCTTCAACAGTCGAATGAGGAAACTCTCCACTTTAAATTGCGACCCGCGGTATAGAACGGAGTAGAAGTCCATTCCGCTCAATCTCGATTCTTCCGTGGTCTTTGTAATGAGATCAAGCTTGTCGATAATCTCCAGGTCTAGACTTGTGCGTTTCATATAGTAATTCAAAACCGTCGCCATTAAGTTGGGCTCTCCACTCTGAAACCAAGTGGTGAGCATCTGGAAAGAAAACCGAGGAATTCTCTGGTGCAGAACATGAAACACGACATTTTCCATCGTGTAACGCAAAAGATTCACCTCACTTCTCAAATGCCTCCAAAGGTTCAAAACATGTCTGCCTGTGATGCGGAAAGCTGAAGCATGGGAATATCCCCATCTGTCAAAGCTTTTATTGTTGTTTTTGTAAAGCACACGCGAGAGCATAGCGCAAAGGTCAATGCTGAACACATTGGAAAACCTCTCAATGAGATACCCCCACGAAGAGGCGTGCACTTCATAGCCAGCCAAAATATCGGGATCTATAAACTGAACCAATGAAACAAGCTCCTCTATCATTCTCTCTTCATCATTGAAAATAGCCACGGGACATTTGAGAAGGTTTTCTGCCTGTTTGACAGATCCTTGACTCATCAGCATTGCTCCACTTTCACTAATCCCCAAGTCAAACGGGTGATGAGGTGAGTCAAACATCCAAAATATGCCTTGGACTGGGTCTCTTGTAGGATCGGGTTTAAGGTCATCTCTCGTACAAACGAGAATCTCGATGGATAAGGTCATGAGCTTATTATAGTTGTTGGCTCTCCTGGTTACCTTTTCACCAGCAGACGCATATTTGAATCCGTACTTTTGTAGAGGGGTGGGACCAGCGATCTGAGACTTGTACATCTGCGAGCGCGACATAACCTGGTGGCGTGAACTCCAATCATTCACCTCATTATAGGAAGGTGGAGTCTCGCAATATTTCCAGATGGAAGAGCCAGAATAGGCTGAATAATGGAATGGAACAGATTTTCCATATGAATCCAAACCCTCAAGATCCAGACACTGGAACTTGAATTTCTTTCCTCCATAAACCGTGGGTTTTGAGTCATAGTTTTTGCGGTCGCTGTAAAACGGATTATTATAATCTATTTGCAGCATGGCGAAATTTTCCTCAAAGCTTCGCAAGAATTCGTCTCCGTTTGACGGAGCATTTACATTCAGCTCGTATAAACGAAGGTGTCCGTTGGAGAATGGATCAAAAATAGGAGTTTGACAGACTACAGGTTCCGACTTGTGAGTCAGCTGCGAGCTGGAAAAATCTGTATCGAATGAGATTCCATCAAGTTCCCTCTCCGAAAGACGAGGTACTTTGAATTTTTGAGTTTGGCCGAACATTGTTTGATCAAAGTCTTGCACCTGCATCTCGTTTTCTGAACTGTGATCCGAATTTTCCAGCTCAGACTCTTGCTCCAGCAAGTCATTTGGACCAGGGTCTGGAGATTGACACCTTTCGGGAATGACCGGTTTAGCTGGCTCCACTGATTCCAGTGAATGGTAGTCACTCAGCAAAGCATCCACCCACTCTTCATGATCGAAACTGCTTGCAGCATATTGGTCTTCAAGGTGGTAGCCTAAAACCGGCTCAAACATCAAGGCTTTCACGCTCTGAAAAGCTGTGCAGTAATTCGAGAGAACACCAGATTTCGGCACAAAGGTTTCAAAAGTCGGCTTTGGATGTCTGGATCGCTTCAATGACATATTGCTGCAATGACGCAACATTTCGTCGAGCTCCGCCTGTTCGATCCACTGGGTCTTTCTGCAATCCCTTTTGTCAGACTCAAATAGTCGTGCTGTCACTTCAGGGAGCCTTCGTACCTTGCGCTGGTACTTGACATCTTTTAGCAGCTCGTTTATAGAGTTGAGATATTTATTATGAGACAAAACCTCAGGAAGAGATGATTTCTCATCTCGTTCGAAAAATTCAATGAAATCATGGTGCAGTCTTCTCTCCTCCACAGTTTCTCTGTTTTTAATCCATTGAGGAAGTAAGTCTGCCTCCAGTAGTGTATTACCTATTCTCTGGAACTCGTTTCTGTCAAGCACGTTGAGGAGTTTGTCTACTTTGCCCAGGTGCATCTTAAGCATCTCCCTCAGCTCATCATTAACTTTGAGATGGTTCATGTCGTAGCAATCACTTTCAGTCTCTTCAGAATCACTTCTCATTTGAGATCGATTATGCACAATTATGGGGGATCGCCAGAAAAGCTTCTCTACACTACACCAATCACAGCCAAACAAGTTAAAGTCCGTGAGAAACTGAAGAGTGTACGGAATATGCGCCTCAAAAGGCTGTACGATCCTGGAACAGACTTTTTTCTCCAAAAAAAGCCTCGACAGTCTCGATGTATATTTTGGACTCAGCAGACTTATCTTTACCAGCGGTTTATCACCTATATGGAAGCCATAAAAGGGGGTACCTCTGACAAGAGATACATCAGCCAGATACGTATTTTCCTGAAAAGTGTCGTCCAGAAAGTTTTCGTCAACAAAATCTTCTGTTGCTTCAGCCTCTTCATCATTTTTCTTGGAATTTTTGCCCTTTCGCTGGAAAGACAGCCACATTTGCTTCTCAATGCTACTTTTGAGTTCCACAAGTCCTTGGTGGATACATTCTGTGCTCTCCAGAGAACCGAGGTATGGCACATAGAAATACGGAAATACATTGTGAATGTGTGCTAAAATAGTATGGCCCGTGTGCGACTTGCCAAAGATGCGAAAAACGGGAACCTGGGAGAATTCCTTCTCGTCAAGGGGTTTATTATTGATGGTGCAGAACCTCTTATCTAGCCCGGAGGGGGACGCCTGGTAAGAGTCATAAGCCATAATTTGAATCCGAAAGCATTCCCCATACTGAGAGTCAGCCGTTTCGCCAGTCAGAGTTGTGTTGGTGGCCATCTTTACCAGTAGAGATCATCTCTTGTCGCTGTGATGTCCGGATGCAGAGATGGAAACCACTAAAGTGTATCTGAGGTTTCCCTTTAAAAGGCCTGAATCTTCGAAGAGTGCAGAGTCGTATGGAGAGTGGGATAATGAGAAAGAGGAAGAGTTAAGCAAGGTGATCTCTTCCCTTTCAATCAACCCAGAGGCAAAGGAAATGAACCTCAACTGGAATAAATTGTCTCAAGAGCTCAATGTTGGTAAAGATTTACTCAAACAGAGAGCTCTGCTGATTTACTACAAATCCAATAGTCGTCAAAAAAGCCTTCCAGTAAAGCAGGTCTCCCAAGCGGAACTTTCCCAAACGGAACTTTCCCAAGCGGAACTTTCCCTATCAGAACATTCCCAAATGACAACAAATCTCTTGGGATCGCCCTCCGAGGAAACATCGCTTCAATCAAAATCTGTCATCTCACATGACTATCTCCATAGCTCCAAATTCATCAAAAATGAGGACTCAGAAAGTGATGCTGAAAGCGTTGACTCTGGCCTCTTTGGATAGGGCGTGCGATACCCATTTTCTCCAGCAAATGATAAGAATGGTGCAGAAGAGGACATTTACCATAGTTAGTCCGTCGCAAGTTGTTGATCTCATGCCGCGGTTGAAAACGGGTCATGCTAGAGGACTGGTTCCACTAGATTCCACTTGGTACATGCCTAATGTGGCGAAGAATGGATTTGAAGAGTTTGGTAAACAAAGACTTACAAGTAATGCAGTGTTCTTCGACATTGACAAGATCAAAGATGACTCTAATAAATTCCCTCATATGTTGCCGACTCACAGGCAGTTTCAGGAACAATTGTCGGAATTAGGGCTCTCTTCTCAAGACAGCTTCTTAATCTATGATCAGCAGGGTATATTTTCGTGCTGCCGTGCCGCATGGATGTTTGAAGTGATGGGACACAATGTGGGTGAGCTCTTTATACTGAATACATTTCCCAAACTCGTTGCTGACAAGGAGTTATCGAAAGAGCTAGTTGTTCGCTCCTCCACACACTCTGAGACGCCTTTTAAGCATTCCGTATTCCAAACAGAGGATCTCAACCACGAAAAAGTTGTGAAATTCGAAGACCTGTTAGATCTGGTTGAAAGGGGAAAAGTCGGTTCGGAAGTCACTGTTGTTGATGCTAGATCCGCGGAAAGGTTTACTGGAAAAGCACCCGAGCCAAGACCAATCTCCTCTGGTCATATTCCTGGGTCTTTGAACCTGCCATTTACCCATCTCTTGACCCAAGACAAATCTTTCAAGTCTCCGCAAGAGCTGCGCGAGGTTTTCGAGTCAATAGGGATTACCGAATCGCACGATAAGAAAATTATAGTCATGTGTGGGACTGGAGTCACAGCGTGTGTTCTTCGTGTGGGACTCGACATTGCAGGGCTGGGATCAAAAGGAGTAGCCGTTTATGATGGCTCCTGGACGTGAGCTTTTTTACTTTTACTTTACACTAACTCTAGCGAATGGGCAGAAAGGGCACCAGAGTGCATTGTGAAGGGGTGATATTCCTTTAAGGCTCTAGGATTTGAATGAATGGAGTTTATTCAGTAAATGATCTGCCTTTTTATGAACCTAAGACTCATGGTTCACATGATTATCTAAAAGCACCTTGTACATGTGAATGCGAAGCAAGTAATTACTCAAGACACAATCTTTCGGGAAAAGCACCGGTTTTAAAGCCCCAGATCAAAAGGGTTCGTCAGCCCTCACCGCTATTTTTGATGAGCCTCAGTAGTACTCTTATTTGATGCAAAGGTGTGGGCCTCACCCTCGAGCACGATCCTTTCAAAGTCAGTGGGCCATCTACTCATCAGCATCGGCGGCAAAGTTCAAGAGTCTCAATGAAACTAAGAGATTTCGCCTTTGCTCAAAGTGCATTTATAATAAGGAGGAGAAATAATTGGTTCAGTGGTGAAATTGCCTTGCTGTGGTTCCCGCTCCCACCCGTACAAAGAAAAAAGAATCAGCTTGATGTGCTATCTATGCATCGCGAGAATTGAGCTCATAATTAGGCATAAGAATTCATTTGAGATGCAGTGCTATCCCTTTGTCATCCACACACCACTTTGCATCATGAATGAGGTACGTTTCTCCTTCCCTCTCAACTAACACCCAGACTGACGATTCCCACCAATTTTTCAGCCAGAGTTCTGCCACCACTATTGATCTCCCAGCGTGGTCTGAGTGGCGGATTGAACTAGAAAAAGACCAGGTTTTGCGAGTTCGACTAGAGTCAGGAACAGCCGAGATGTTCGGAACTGAGCTCTCGATGAAAACTCCATACACATTCAAAGGGGCTTGGAAGTCTTTTATCTCCACTTTCCATGGATGCAAGCTGAGCTATAGCGGAAACCTTGCATCCGAGTATATAAGCGAGGAGAGTTGTATGTCCCAGTACTTGACATTGCACTTTGCCCTCGAGAACCAACGTAAGATCGCTTCTGAAATGAATAAAAGCTCTGTGTTGCAGATGGGTCCTCGAGTTTTAATTGTAGGACCGCCAGATTCCGGAAAGACAACTCTCTCAAAGACACTAGCTTCGTATGCGCAGAAACAAGGAAAAATCCCTTTGCTGGCGAATCTAGACTCGCGTGAGTCAATGTTTACTGTTCCAAGCTCGTTAGTGGCTACGCCTATAAATGATCTCTTGAACGTGGAAAACGTCAATTTGGGAGAAACAATCACATCAGGACCGTCATTCTACCACGCAAAGCAGCCCTTGGTGAAGAATTTCGGATTCGAGAAATGGTTCGCCAACGAAAAGCTTTTCAAATATGAAATAGCTCAACTGGCGGATTCTTGCATGGAACGGATGCAACAAGATGTGGCGGTAGCAAATTCTGGAATTATAATAGATACACCCACTTTTTCAATAAAGAATGTTGAATTTATTCAACACATTATCGCCTCGTTCAAGGTCAACGTGCTACTAGTCACGGGTAACGAGCGTTTGTTTATAGATTTGAAGAGGAGTATCGGTTCGCCAGACGTGAATATCCTAAAAGTTGCCAAATCTTCCGGTTGCGTCGAAAAGGATGATACTTTTATCAGACAGATACAGCAAAGATGCATTAAAGAGTATTTTTATGGAATTGACAACGTTGTTCTTTCCCCTTATTCTTTAACCGTGTCGTTTCAAGACGTTTACCTTTTCAAGCCGCTAGAAAAAATGGAAAACGAGTTTGAACTGGACGAGAGTATTGTTCCGGATTTTGATAAAAGTTCCGATTCGGAGTTTTCCAAGATGATCACCAAAGTTGAACCAAACTCATCGTTTCTCAACAATGCCGTCTTATCCATTATCAATCCCGCCACAGTGGCCCTGGACAAGCACAGATACACAAAGGATGACTTGGCGCTATACAGACAGGTTGTCACGAGCTCCGTTATTGGATACGGCTATGTATCATCTTGTGACGATGCAAAGGAAAAGTTTAGAATTCTCATCCCGAGTCCTGCAAGGGAGCTGCCATCAAAAGTGCTAATTTTGACAGAGATGAGATACCACGAGTAGATCATTTCGGCATTTCTGTCATTTCTACTGGCTGAGCTTCTGTATCTAGCATACCATCGAAAAATGTATCTCTGAGCTCTTTCCATCTCGTAGACCACGTGCCCAACCCCACCAACAGGGCACAGCTGAAAATTTGCAAGACCCACCATAAGAAATGGGCAGGAATCTGGTGGCTGTAGATCCACACGACGAAGAAATTAATGGTATGAAGAGTTAGGGCGAAATCCCAAGCCAATTTGCTTCGGCCGATTACAAATGTCATGAAAAGTACACATAAAAGAGAATTGAGCAGCCAAGTAATGGACAGCGTCCATCCTAAAATGTTTTCTGACGAAATGAGCGTCCACGAGAAAACCCACTCCAGTGTAAACTGGTAACCTGAGAGCCATGCCACTATGGAGAATGTGATGATTGCTGAAAAGTAGTAAAACAGCTGCAGAACCACAATTTGTGAGAAGAGCCGCAGCGGAGAAAATGTGCTGTGAAAGGAATCGATGGTTGACTGACTGAGTCGGAGATATCCCTTGAATCTGGAGAGCATCATTGGTGGTGTATGGGTGGCGGAGGACTGGTGAGAAGGAGTGAAATAATTATGCTGGGGATCTTTGCGAGATGGGGTATTGAGTTTATTTAGTCAATCAAGCATCAAACGACGGGGCTGGGGCAATTTTCAATTGTTCCAAAAAGCGTTTCACATTGTACTGCTTCACAATATGATTCTGGTTCGAGTAAGATGAATTTCCATCCAGCGCATTAACTCTGCCGGGCCCCTATCTTGGCGCTTGATCTATCGTCTACGGGTCTCACTATTTTAAGTTGGTTTGAAGATGTTGTGAGTAAAATGAGATGATAGTAGATATACAGTATCATAATTGGAGAATCTTGTTTAAGTCACAAAAATGGCTGAGGATACTTTCTCTGTTCTCTTTGCTTCGGGCATTTTCGATATGTATTAAGATTTATCCATGTGCAAACTAGGTGATGGAGCTTCTTACTTACAGATACCACATTCGTAGGTGCCATTTCTCCTCCTCATCAAGTTCCATGCAACAAACAAGGGTTGTACATGTAACATTGAATCGGAATGGCTCTGTCGACCTTGATTAATGGATGCGACAAGTATATAGCTTAGTCTCAATACAAGTCAGACGCGCCATTAGACGCAGAGACCAAGCACATCATAGGAGATAGAGTTCGCTCCCGACAGACGCATACAGGGAGACTTAATGAGTACTTTACGCGTTCCCCTCTTCGACCTGGCTCATGTGAACCCATTAGAGTCTCTTCTTCGCTAGCCAATTTGCATCGCCATCATCCGCAGTCGTCTCCAGTTCAGGGGAGCATTTCTGAGTTGTCTTACACCTTAGAAATCAGCGGTTACTCGGAATGCTTCAAAAACACCGGAATCCCTATATACGTGCCTTTCTCCTCTGGCTGTGAATTACACGGGGCGCGTCTAGATTCATTATCTAAGCGTTGTTTCTGCTAATATCATTATTTGGTTGCTTCCCTCACACGGATGCTCATTGAAGGATTGGACTAGAAAGTTTCTGAATCCGACGTGAATCAAAATCTTTGAACTGCTTCAGAGCTACACCTTTCTGTAAAAGCTGATGTAAAGAGTCCACATGATTTTTGGCTTTGTAAAAATTTTCCTTAAAGCCATCATGTAAAGAAAAGCGGGTGCTGGGAAAGTATTTCAGATAAAATTACCAGATGGAGAGAGTCTCAATGCCGTCTTGGGTAGCACAAGCTACAATTGCTCATCACCCAAGAAATATAGATCAATAGCTACAATTGCTCATCACCCAGGAAATATTGAAATATAGCTCAGTGTTCTGTGATTGAAAACGACAGTGACTCCGACCCGGTGATTTGAGTCTCTGCTATCAAGTATTCCTCAGCAGGAATATAGTACGCATCTCTTTTACTGCGAACACTGGCTATAACTTCCTTTCCATGTTTTTCAGACATCTTGTACTGATATACGGGGAGTTTGGTTGTCTGTAAATATCAACCTCTGGTCGCGCCATAGCGTTACCCGATTGCGATCGCATCTGACCCCACGCATGCACGATTGTCCTGTATGCATACAAGGCACATTCTGCCGAAATTATGTCCAGACTCTTTTGAGCTAAACTCCTTTAATTCGTCTTTGAAGAAAGCCTTCCATGATGTGATTATTCGCCTTTAAAAAGAGGTCATAAAGGCTCATTTTCCATGGTACCATCACCATAAACCTCTCGCAGCCGTGTGGAAGAATGGCTTCGATGAATGCGTGCTGTTTAGACTTTCCTTGGCACTCCTTATCTATGATGCTAGCATGCAGCAAAGCTTTTCTTTTATAGAGATAAAGCTCAAAGCAAAGATTAAGGGTGCATCCATGCAGGATAGTATGCACCCGTATGCACGTCAGAGTGGCATTCCATTTTATCAGTCGGTGCCGTGTGAGGAAGCGGGATTGTTGAGGTGCGGAATTCCGAGACGGCATTTGTCGCTATTGTACAACGTCTTATCTGGCGTCTAGTCTGTAGTTCTTTTCTGCTACATCTTTCTGAGCTCTAAGATGGTTTTCGAGTAAGGTGTCGAATTGCAGCTGTGACTCGATATTGGGGATACGAACATGCAGGGTGAGACCAGCGCTGTCTCATCAACGTTCTACTTTCGGGCTGCAGTCTTTGAAAACTAAAGTGATTTACTGCAAAGCTCCTGTACGACTCTGTCAAGTCCCTGGAACGATTTTCGAGTTCTACGAGGGGAACATACTGAGGTCAAGTGCTCGTGTTGCGGTCCTCTGATAGATCCTTTACAGAGGGCATGTACAGAAGGAAAAACTTGCCTTTTTTTCACAAAAAAGTTCTATTAAATGATATACAACATAATCACATATCCCTCAACGTACTCGTGTTGTATTGGAATCAATTATATTCGATACCATACGATATGGTATGTGTAAAAAGGTCAATCAAATTTTAGTTGCTGGGTTGTGATTGGGTGTTCTCTTGCAGTGATGAATTATTTCCTCTCAGGATTGGTTTCACGATGATCTAATCTTTGCCATCATGATGCTTCTCTCAATTCTTCCGCCAAACGCCAACATGAGGCGAGCTTGGCTCGCTGGGTAACCCATCAATACCATTGCTCATCCGATCGAGGTCTCGGAGCCTCCGAGCCATATCTTCGCTTTGTGCGGGCAAACATTGTAGTGGAGAGAAGTTGATTATATCCAAGTAGATGCTTTGTGTTGTGAATGTGTCCAATTACCAGTTTTCCCATGTTCATCTCTTGATCTTCTAATTCCCGTGAAACGACCACCCAGAATATTTTCACCACAGGACATTCCTCAAGTATGTGTGTAACCGATTCTTGGCTTTCCAGACAGAGCGCACATTCCGGCCTTGCCGCGAAAGGGCAATCCTCAGCTCGACTGCCGCGAATAGCACATCTATTTAGTCGTGCATGGAAGCTACGAGCGAATCGTGTTTTTGGACGATCTGGTGTCTCTTGACAAAATCGAGCATATTGACGGGTGGCCTCTTTTCGGGCTGAGACCGTTTGCAAAATTTGATGTAAGCGACCTCTATCATGAGATGACGAAAAATATCTCCGATGGATGCGACATCTACTTGAGAGAAGATCTCTCCAATGAGTGGAATTTTGGAGGACATCACATCAACTCCTTTTACGATAGAATTGCTCCCCTATGGATGGTACCCAAAGTTGGTTACTCTATTACGACGAGAGAAGAGTTCAAGCGCAACAACTTTGACTACCATCCAAGAGGAGTACATGGCTATAACAACACAGAGGTTCTTATGCGTTCTCTTTTCATGGGATCTGGGCCTTACTTCAAGGGCAAGCTCCACGGGCAGAGTTATCTGGATAGTGTCAAGGTACGTCCCTTCCAAAACACTGAGCTTTACGGTATGTTGTGCGACATCTTTGAAATAAGCCCTGCTACAAATAATGGCACGGGTCTTGTTTTTGGTGAACGTAATTTGCTGGGTTACGAATGGATGGACCCCCTGAGTTATCCGGGAGTGCCTTACCACGATATTGTCGCAGTATCGTAACAACTGATCACTGATGTCTTATACTAAACAATAGGTTTTGCGTCAGTGAGGCGGGCGATTTGTTAGTAGCGGATGCAGCCCAGATCATTTAACAGTCACCACATATAACGAAAATTGAGCCAATCGAGTTAAATATGCTACTCTCCTCGAATATCTGTCTCAGAAGAATGTGTGCTTCAGTATTTGGAAACATCATTTGGCTCCGCAAAGATATGCACCAAGGTGTGATATTCTCACTTGATTTGCATCCCTTTTTGACCGTGGATTCGTCCCACAGAGGTTCTGGCTATAAGCGTACTTTATAAGTGGATTGAGGTGAGCTTGATAAAGACTGCTACGAAATAATGGAGTGCCATGTCATACACAAGAAAATAGCTTCGAAACACACAAAACCATTCCTCAAGTTGGATGGTATAAAGATAGCTAAAAGCAGGTGTCATGAGGAGACGACACTTTGGGTAAAGAATGTTCGAAAAATTAAACTGCACACTTTGCATATACATATCTCAACTAGTCTCAGCCTTAACCTTTGTCTTGGCAAAGTCTCCATACGCCTTACAGAAATCACGGGACCCGTCAATCGCACAGTCCACGTTGTTGTTGTTGTTACCAAAGGCATTTTTCAGGGGACTGCTCTCAAGGGTGAGCAGCTTCTTGAGCAATCCCTTGATGTTGATGGTTTCGACGGTGTAGTCAGCCACGGAATAAGCCATGGTGATGTAATCATCTGTGACAAGGTTTTCTTCTGACTTGGCCGTCTTGAAAGTCAACATACTGATTCCGTTGGGAATCAAAGCATTTGGACCGGCTGTGCATAAAGTGGTCTGATCATTGAGATCCCATCCAAGCACAGGAATATCCATTGAAACAAACGAGCTCACGTGACTGATCGCGTAATCCCCTTCCTCTTTTGTTATCAACACCGCGTTTGGCCTATAGATACGGTCGCAGCCGCAGTCTTTTAGCTGAGCTCTGGCAAACCCGATCCATATCTCCTTCTTTTCAGGGATAGGATAGGTCTTAGAATTGACGTGTTTGTTGATACCCTTCACGAGCAGATCGTTGATATTTATGAGCTGTGTACCACCTCTTAAATCTCCCGCGGGTTCACTTTCCTTTAGCTTCGGATCCATCTTGAAGACTGACTCACACGTGGAGAGAGATCCTGCAATGGAGGAGAGATCGCACCTGAGAATCTCGAGATTGGCCCATCTGTAGATGAAGTAGATGTACCTGTCATGATGAAACTCTTGGCGATCTTGGTGACTGATGAAAGGAGCCCAGTTTTTTTGCTTTTCCAACCGTGGGAGATCCTTGCGTTTCATCTCTACGATTCTGTTGTAAAGCTGGTTATCGCGACTATCATTCAAAATTCCCTCAACGTTGGCTTTGCCCCTCTGGAACTGCCATGGCCACGCCACAAAGATGGATCTGTAGAACCCGAATTTCAGAGTCACTAACGACTCGTCAGACTCGTTCTCCAGCTCTTCATTCACTTTCCTGTGGTACGCATTGAACACAACTAGCGGCTCCTGGTACCCGTTTGAGTTTAACACGAGAATAGTGCGTGGATCTTCTGCCCCGTAAAACTTGTTGTCCTGCTTACGGGCGTCATGGAAAGTTGGTATCTTGAGGATTTGCGGGTATTTCGCAGACGTGAAACGCTGTTCAATAGAGTTGCGTTCTTCACCAAATTCGGGATTGTTGGTGGGGACGATAATTTCAATATCGTCTAATTCTTCCCACTTTTCATTGTAAAGCTGCGCATAGCTCAAACTCACGAGCGGAGCATTACGGATTGCTTTCGGGCTGTATAAAAGCCTTGAAATCATAAGATGAACCCCGTAATCTTCTAGCCAAACAGAGGAACCTGCAAACCGGAACCAGTGTTTCTCAACGGTATTTTCTTCAAATTGCTTCTCTACACCTGCAAATAACGGAGCCAAGTCCTCCAGATATTCATCTTTTTCCTTGAAGAGCTTTCGTACAATTTTGTCAACAGATACGTCCAGATGCTGCGGTTTCGTTACTTCAATCTCTACATCCTCCTTCAAACTGGAGCACTGGCCCAAGTCTTTGAGCTCTTCTGTGCTGCCGTGAAAAATGCTCATTGCGTGTTTGTGGAAATCAGAATCTACAATCTCCTTTGTCAAGAGGGAAGTCAAATCCTCCTCACCTTCTGCCTGCGGCAACGCAACATGACGGAACACTCTACCCTTGGGCCATTCCCCCATATGCTCCTTGTAGTAGATGGACAAGTTCACTTGAGGGAACCTGGTTGGGAAAATCACCATCTTGTCATTCGGTGAGAAATTCATCGCGTGAGCCTCGTTGTCATGCACAGATTTCGTTCTCTCTCTTTCCGGAGTGAATGGAGTGATATCCCGCACATCACTGAAACGACCCTCCCCCATACTGAGCAAAAGAAATACCGTCACAGAAACTACAGTGAGCCCAGCAAGCGCGAAAAGCCCTCTCTTTAGCTTGGGAGACATCATGGTTCGGCGGTGTGCGGATGTCGCCTTATGCAGGTTTCATGCAGCACATGCATGCAGCCAGAAGAGGGGGAGGGGGGGGGGTTTTCGTAGTGGTTAAGGAAACTTTCAATGGGTGTGTCTATTCGTACTCTTTCATCCACTATGATCATCTTAGGCTCAAGAGAAAAAGTCCGTTCACGAATTTTGTAGATTGAAATGATTTTTGCGATTGTCTCTCTATCAACGGATAGGGTGACACGACTTGATGACTTCAATTCAAAAGTGATGATTTGAATTCCTTGCTTTTTTTTTTCACCTAGTTCCAATGTGGCTCAATGAGTCGATTCATTGTCCTCAATGGAGAGATAATTTTTACTAACAAAAGAGAAAGGTCTCAGTTGATGAAGTAAAAGTTTCAAGAAAAGAAAAGAAATCTGAACCTTGTGAAAAAGTGAAGCCTTTGTGATTCTCAACAAAAAATCAATTGAAATAGGCTCTTTGATATCTTGCTCAGAAAAAAAGGGCTACCTAAAAGTGAAGAAAATTTGTCTTTTCTCAATAGAAAAAATCCGTTTCAAAAATCACCTTGTGAAGAATTGGACTCTTTAGTCATCAACGAAAGTTGTGAACACTTTTCTAGTTGAGAGATAAATACGCTATTTTTGAATCAAAGCCAAACTTTTGAAGGTTTCATGGATGCCAGAATAAAGCTTCAAAAAGCCATGAATAACGGTAATTTACTGCCCATTGATAAAGTTACCGCCAAACAGTTTCAAACCAGTGAAACACCTGCTAAGCTCGAGGAATCGAAATCAGCCATCTACGACCTACAAGATACGCCTTTCCAGCTTCGAACTAAACTGTACCAAAAAGACTCGGTGGCTGATGTTCAGCTAAAGAAGTGAAAGAGAAAGTTTTCAGGTTACATGGAGCAGACGGAACTTCTGGATAATACCTTCCAAAGTTACCGCAAGTCAGTTCTCACCAAGTGTTCTTAAACCTAGCGGCGCTACCATTATGATAAAATTGGGTCTCGGACCGTAAGTTTAGGTCTTCTAGTTGCCTTGTTAGGCCCAGGGAGTTCTCTTGGGACATATTTGTTGGTAATAAGCTGTATTTATTTACATGGGAAGAGCTCTATTTATAGTCAGAATGTCCTCAACGGTACGGAATCGTCCGTTGAGGACCGCCAAGCACCCCCTTCCTTGGCCTACATGTCCATCTCACATAAAGTCAACAACATAGAGAATGGGTGAGTACTTTTATCTTTTTAGCTAACGTGCAGTTCAGTTCGAAGCTAGGTGATGATCATTATGGAGCCTTTTGATTCATTGCGTATTTGCGACGAGCTAGGAGCTGAAATCGGATCTAGAAGCGTTTTTTTATAGCAGATTTATAGTATTACTGCCGAAATTTTATATGTGGAAAAGTCCTATTGCGACGTAGAATAAATGAATATCGTCGAGTATGGCCATAAGCTTTATTCGTATGGACGAAGAATAGAATGAGTTGCTGTCTGCATCCTCGAGTGGTGCTCACAGACACAATGACGGGGCTCTTTTTTGATGTGGGTGGTGCGCAACCGTTCTTGGTTCTTGATTGTCTTATCAAAGAGTACATGTGGTTTCCGCGTTCCGCGCTCCTTAGAGGACCTATCTATTTCGAGCAGATGGAAGTTTGAGGCAATAAAGTCGCACACTGCTAAAACAAACGTTCTAGATGAAGCCATTCCGTCACCCGTGCATGAAGGTGCATATCGTTCATGTAAGTCACAGTATAGCGTGCACTTCGAGTCCGAATACATCTCGGCCGAGAGGTCTTGTTAAAAGTCTGTCGTACTGAGAGAAGGCCATTACCGCTCCTCAACGAGTAATATCATTCCATCAGCTTGCGTTGATTGTCTCTCCATGTCCACACTACCTGTCCTACCACCAGAATGATTGTCAATGTTCTTTATTTGTATGGACGTACAAGCCTTCCATCCTTACTTACAGTGAAAAATCATAATCACCAACACTTGACTTCCACCTCACAGTCTTTCCCGCCTCCTGAGGTATATTGTTCTCCTACTTTCGTCGCCATATAATCGTGCAGAATTCAGTGATACCTTTTATTGGCTTACAAGACCCACACTGACAAATCCTGACTGGTTCGGTTATAAGCATACAAACTCTCACAATCTAGCAGGTGTGTCTACTAGTAATTCGACGTTTGACTAGGTTTTATTATTTTTCCAGAATTCAGGAGTGGGCGCCTTGATTGTTTCCTCAGTACACCGAGCCACGGACTTGCTGTAGGTGCCACGCTCTTGCAAGAAATTTTTGAATACGTCGTGACTTAAAATGGTCGCAGAAGGAAGCTTTATGATGTGATATGCAATAAATAGGATAAAGACCCTAACTGATGCTCCGATTTACATCTCCCCATGTTTCGTTGCGGAGAAAAACCTCACCATCTCCACCATCTCCAGCAGCTCCGCAGCCCCCTCCAGTACATTGCGTGAACTACCGAGGGCACCGTTCCTCCCCTTTGACAAAGACATGGCCTGTCTCATCATCAACATAGCCACGCAGTTCTCCACCCGCGTCACCACATGATCGATGAGAGCAATCATTTCCTCTTCGCTAAACTTTTGGTCAAACTTGAGCTCATGTAAATCCATCAGAGAACCACTTGGCTCATTCACATTCCCCGACAAAGCCGAACAATACCTCTCCAGTCTCATTGACATTGCTCTCAGCTTCACAACAAGATCCACAGATATGGCTCCACCGATAGCTTGGGATTTCAGGTCCTTACCTTCGTCCATCTTCAGTTGATTATTTGCGAGCTGGAACCGAGAAGCCAGTCCCTTGGGATACAGCAGCATGATTCTCTCTGGGGTTTCCAAACCTTTGAGTTTCTTTTCTCCGAGGTCTTCCATAACCCAACCGATTCTCTCTAGCTGCTCAAGCTCAGTCTCTACAATTAATCCGATATGGGTATCTTGGTAAAATCCTTCAAGTACTTTTTTAGCCGCTTGCTTATCCTGTTCCGCGGTGTACTTGTGGTGTACATCGAGCATCTTGTTGAAATGCCCGATAAAGTCTGACGATACGGTAATCTGCCCACCGTCAGCCTCGCCCGAGATTCTGGCCGCTCTGTTAACCATAGGACCGAAATAGTCCATTCTGCGCGTAACAATATCCCGCTCGCATACGGGGAACCCCCAGTGGATACCCATCCGTACAGAGAGCCCTCTGTAGAGAAGACTATCCTTGTCGTCTCGGATCTCGCATCCCTGGTCAGACTGCAGAATCTCGCTAGGCCAATCGGCAACAAGGAGCTGCTGTTGAACTGTAAAGCACCATAGCATGGCGGAGGTAATGGTGGGGAACGATACAATAAACGCATCTCCCTCAGTTTTAACTTCGTACCCTCCAATGATCCTCAGCTGTCTTCTCATTACCGAGTTGTGCACCTTGATGGCGGTCTGCATCTCCACAGGATAGTAATCCCATAGCAGGGTGGAGTTTTTAATATCGGTGAAAACCATCGCCACTTCTCCCACTGGGGGCTCGATCTCATCATTCAGTTTCCGCAGGTACGAGTCCTCGGCTTGGGACCCGCGAGCAGCTTTTTGCTTGTTGAGAACTTTGGGCTGAGCCTTGAGGGAAATCACAATCGCGGTGATCTTGTCGTTTGCTCCGTACGCGATGGCGTAGTCTCTCAGCTTTTCTGCAGCCGCCATTGGCGAGTTCTTCTCTCGGTTGATAAGATCCGCCGCCAGATCGTACGAAACATACTTCCACAGCTCAGGGGTAGCGATGGCAATCACCTCGTCTGAAGGAGTCAGCTCAAGCATCGAAATGCTGGGACCAGCACTGATATGCGGAATCATATCAAAGTACCCCACAGCACGTGACACATCAGTAACACCATCAAGCTTCCCATCTGTGGTGACAAACCCGCCCGAAGAACGGATCCGCTCGTACTCTTCGCTAGCATAAGGCTCATGCTTACTGGTGAGGATAGTATGGACTCCGTTACTCTGTGTGAGGATCCCCATCGTGTCGCCAACGTTGGCTGTGTACATTTCGGACCCCTTGATGTATATCACAGTAGCGCAGCATCCCGAAGAGGCATCCTCCAGAGTGAGCTCATCAGTGGTAGAAGTGCGGTGGGTTGGGGCTACCGTGGTAAAAGTCGAAGAGGTGCTCTTGTTGAGAGCAAAGCTAATCTCCTTGTTCAACGTCAAGAATGCTCGTCTCATCGCATCAGGAATCCCCTCGGGCTTGCCATCAACACCCATACTAAGTCGCTTTAGCTCCTCGGCAAACACAACCCCAAAATTTTCCTGGATGATTTTAGAAATCTTGTGACCCTGCCGCGGTAACGTGTTTTTACCGTCGTACAGAGAGATCAAAATCTCATCCTCGTTCCCGCGATACCTCTCCAAGACAACGTCTCGCGTGGTGACGTGCTCCTCCGACCCGAGAGTATCCGAGATTCCGTAAGAGAACTTGCCAATCTGCGAGGGAGTAGTTCTAACTCTTGTGTCGATTGACTGGTCTGGAATCAAAGTGGTGGTGATGGTTACATCCATGAGTCCCAATACGCGCAGTGTTTTCAGCACCAGAAGCGAGTCGAGATCTTCAATGTCGTTTTCCTCAGCTCCTGACCGGTTGTGATACGGCCGAATTTCAAGCCGTTTGTTACCGGAGAAATTCAGATACCTCAGTTTTGTGTTCCAGTGCCAGTTCCAGTCGTACCGCCAGTTGGATATGTTGTATTTGAGTTTGTTGGATCCCACATCTAGGGCAGCTAGATTCTCCAGCTTGGAGAGCTCTGATGGAAGTGAGTGGAATTTGTTGCGATTCAAATGTAAAACACTTAGTCTTTTCAAAGAATCAAAATCCTCACTCGGCAAAGTGGAGAGCATATTGCCCGAGAGGAAAAGTTCACGCAGGTTAACAAGCTGGCTCAAATAGCCAGAGGGTAAATCAACAAGCTCATTATGCGACAAATTTAGCCGTTTCAGCCCTCGCATGTATGAAATGGTTTGTATGACAGAATCGTCTAGTTTGTTATCTGCAATACTGAGATCCAAGAGAGTATCGGCCAAGCTTGGAGAGCGCACGCTTTCTGAGCGATCCTTGAAACCAGCAATAATCTGGTCACTAGGGTATGGGAAATCGTCCAGCAGGTTGCTGCTGATGTTGAACATCACCAGCGATTTCAAATCCCAGATATCCTGCTGCAACCTACCAATGTTGTTGGCATGCAGATCAAGGTACTGCAAGTTGGACAGACGGCTAAAATTGGCCGGCAGGCCATCCAGGTTGTTTCGGCTTGCCGAGAAAAACACTAATTTGGAGAGATCGCAAATCTCAGGGGGAAGAGAGCTCAACACATTCGCGTCAAGCATCAAATTCTCCACATTTGGAATACGGGATATTAAAAACCCAGGAACGACAGAAAGTTGAGCTTTTGATAGGTCCAATGTTTCCAAGTGTTCCAAGAGATCTTCAAGCTTCAAATTCGTTAGCGGATTGCTCTCAAGTTGCAAAACCTTCAAAGAACGGAACCCCCCATCAACTCGAGATACCTTATTACCCGCAACTTGCAGAGTTTCCAACATAGGCAACCTACCCAAATCATCGACGTTTGTACACTTGTTGAAGCGCACATCCAGGTAGGTTAGTTTATCGAGAAACGCTAGCTGATGTGGCAGGTCATTTGTGAAACAGTTGGCAGAGAGCCTCAAAGAGCGCAGATTCTTCAACTGTGAGATCGACTCAGGCATTGATGAAATGTAGTTGTATGAAATGTCGAGGTCTTCCAAAGTAACCAACGACGTGATCACTTCAGGAAACGACTTGAAATGATTGGACGAGAGTTGCAAGTCTTGCAAGTTGGTGAGCTTGGAGAGTGTCGAGGGAAGAGTGCTCAACTGGTTACACGAGAGATCCAGAGACATCAAGTTTGTCAAAACATCAATGCTGGCTGGAATTTCTCTGAAAAAATTGACCGAAACATCCAGGTATGAGAGTTTGTTGAAATCCAAGATATTGACGGGGAATTTTGTGGCGCGATTTCCAGAGTATTTGCAATCAGTGAGCCTGTTGCAGCCTTGCGCAAAGTCCAGAGGGAGCTGTATCGAAGGGTTGCAACTTACATCCAATGATCTAATTCTGTACATGTGTTGATACAACAGAATAGGTATGCTTTGGAAATTGTGGTTTCTCAGATTGACATTCTCATAGTCTTTGGAAATGAGAGCCTTCTCTTCGATTGAAAGTTGTTTCAGATCGTTTGTTTCAATAGAGAACTTGAAGAGATATGTCAAGTCGTTTCTTCCAATGACACTCAATCTATCACGGTCAGTGTACCCTGACAGCAAAAGAAGCTGATTTTGTATTTTGAGAGGTTTGTCGTACCTTGACAAAATCTTGACGAGCCCGCCAAACGCCAAAGATAGCTGGTATTCTGATTTTCCCTTGAGAAAGAGCTTTCTTTTGGCTACAGACACGAGCTCTTCTGCATTTATGTCGAGAGGACACGATACCGTTGTGAAAGTGTTGTCCTCTTTAAAGATGCGAACGAAATGAGGGGGCTGATTTTCTCTTAGCCTAAATCGGCCAGTTGTGAGAGCTGGAGACGAAACGTTGGAAACAAGCACGGGTTTTCTCGAAAGATTAGAAGGCTGTCTGTTCTCAGCGATCATTCGGCGGTCACTTTCCACGTACGAAGCAGAGCGTTCCTCAGAGTTGAGAGAAGCATGCGAAGATTGAGATGATTTTCTGGACCGCTCCCCCAATTCACTGGACTTTCTGTCTCCTGTGTCTGCAACGTTCCAAGATTCGGGAGGAACCCAACCTGAAGGCTGTTGAGATTCTTTCGGAAGTGCTACAAATTCCGAGACATCCATCTCGTCGGAGATGCTTTTCGAGTCACTCTGTTGAACAGATTTTCGTTTGGGCGCGGTTTTGGGATTGAGATTGTAAGAGGAGCCTCTGTCCACGATGTCGTTGATGGATTCTAGGTCCATATCAAGATTGAACATTCTGGAAGATATATTTGACGGCTGGGACGCCCCGGGAGAGTTAGAAGTGCTGATGGAAGATTCTGAGCCATTACGAACCAGCGGTGGCTCACTATGATCTTTCGCTGCGGTATTTGTCACAGAAGAACGCCGGTGCTTGAACGGGACATAAGGCACGTGATGTTCATGTGAATGACTTGGCTTTTTCTCTGATCCGGGTGGCAAGGACTCTGGATCACGACGAGAGGGCATCAGCTTGGATAGCAGCGATGGTTTTTTCATTTTTGCACGTTTCGCCACGCCAGCATGCAGAGACGGCTTTATGGGTTTGTTTAAAGGCGGGACGTTACTTTCATTAATTGAAGAATGTTTCAGAGCATGAAATCCTTTATAGGAATTTGGCACACCTTTATTTTCATGCTTTGGTGAGCTCATACGCCTTTCTGGCAATCCAGGAAGCGGTGATTTGTTTATGTGCTCTGAAGGCCCAGACTCACTTGGATGTCTTGAAGAGAAGGGACTTGTGTTGGAATCAGTGTCTGATGTAACTGAGTAGGACCTGGGTTGTTCATGCACCTCGGAAATGGGCTCATGCGACCGCCATCTTGTAGCCCCATCTCCTTGGTCCTCTTTCGGTGAGTTTGAGCCGTTTACCGATACATTGCTAACAGATCGATTGAAAACTGGCCGTTCTGTCATTCGTTGGTATTAGCTGGTTGCGCGCTAATTTGGTAATTGCACGATCATCTCACCTGCGCGTCGGAAATACATACCGTTTATGCCCCTGCCGGGATGGCTAATTCCAGGTTTAGCCCCCTCGCCTAGCAATATATCGGTCGAAGGTAGTGAGTCGAGCCACTGGGTCGAAAAATCAAAATCGAATGAAAACTGCATATGAACATAAACTATGGTAAACGGTAGTAAGTACGGGGTTTCAATAGGTGCCTCAATTTAATCAGAGCTCCGATGGGATTTCCGAAACATGTGCATGATATGCTGCACGTCTGCATGGGCTGCATTGTTGAGGTGTGTAGCTGCAACAAGGATATTGAAGTGTGGTACCATAGTGTGCGATGAAGAACAACTCAGTCTAAGCAATATGCTTAGGCTAATAAGTTTCATTTCTTCACGAATCACAAGGTGTCGCTCTTCAAAATTCTGCACTGCAACGATGTCAACGGTACGAAACTCACGCACAGCCGGATTTTCACTATAAATCCTGTTACTAATGAGATTCGTTATATAAAATCAGATACGGCATCTTGAATATCCCGGGAAATTCTCGGAAAGGATGCAAAGGAAAAATCTTCTCTCGTGCATGCTAGGAATTGGACATAGACGCATGTATCTTAAAAAAAAACATCATCGTGTCATTTTGTACTAGACTCAGTAAGAAATGAAACAACTAAGCCAATCTCTGAAAAATTCTAGACCTTTCAGTTTTTGGTGTCACTTTTTCTGGTCGTGCGCCGTTCACAGTTACCCTCTCATATTATCGCCATAGAAAAATCACCGTTAGAGCCATCCTAACCGGTTGTATAGAGTGTACGCGGGTGCATTGTTTTCATGAGCTTTTTACTCTCTTTGCTATGTTGTGGTTCTGTAAATGAGGATGACCGGAATAGAAGGGAGGCACAGAGAAGGACGCTGACACCGACGCAGACTCAAATTCAAAAAGCCTTGGTGAACAAAGGCGAAACTTCCGATAAGCAAAAGAAACCAGTTAAGGAAGCGAAAAACCAAGACTATAAAAGACCTCAAACAGAGGGGAGCGATGCTAAAGAATCGTCGCTAGACTCCAATGAAGACGAAGACGAGACTATTTCGAATGAGGAAAACTCCAACTCGGCTGCCGCATCTAAACCAAATGGCCAACCTACGCAGAAGCAGAAACTGGATTCGTCAAGTAATCCTATTGCTGGTATTTCCAGCGATCAGGATATCCCACAGTTTGACGAAGAACGGTTACTGGAAGAAGATATCGATTTGACCAGAATTCAAACAGACCAAGCTGTCTCGTCATCAGGTTGGTTACTAGAGAAACAGCCTGAAAGTTTACGAGGCCGGAAAACTTTGATTTTAGACCTCGATGAAACGCTGGTGCATTCTTCCTTCAAATATGTCAGACAATCGGATTTCGTCATCCCGGTTGAAATTGACAATCAGGCCCATAATGTATTTGTAATTAAAAGACCCGGCGTGGATCGATTTCTGGAAAAATGCGGAGAATTGTTTGAGGTTGTGGTTTTCACTGCCAGCGTTTCTCGATATGGTGACCCGTTACTGGACGTACTAGATAAACGCAAGTCGATACATCATCGATTGTTCAGAGAAAGTTGTTTCAATTACCAGGGAAACTATATAAAAAATCTCTCCCAGATAGGACGGCCTTTGAACGACTTGATAATCATCGACAACTCTCCCGCATCTTATATATTCCACCCACAGCACTCGGTTCCGATTTCAAGTTGGTTCAGTGATACTCACGACAACGAGCTTTCTGACTTGCTTCCTTTCCTCGAGGATCTGTCCAAGGAAATCGTGAAAGATGTGGCACTAGTTTTGGACGTGAGCCTTTAATGTGCATGCAAGTAATCACTACTGGGAAATCATAAAAATGGTCACACTAGGTTGTAGTAATATTAATTGGGTAAAGCTCAAAAAGTAGTACTCTTATTTTCTTTTCTGAGCTAGCTCTACCTTCCAAAGATCAGTGCTCATACTTGCAAGGCTGATATATTGATTCTGAAGGAAGCATTTGATCAGCTCATTATAAATATTTGCAGTTGAACGTTGAAGCCTTTCAATCGCAACTTTTAAACGTTTTTTAGGCCAAGCGGGACCAATTTGCATAGTGAATACTGAATTTGGAGACTGCCCAGCCCACACCCAGGAAATGAAAAACAGCAGCCGTTGAGGAGCTCTTTGAGGGATCATCTTAGTACAGGCTTTATATTTGAAGTATACACAAGTCACACAATTTGGCCGTAATGAAGCTGGGTATAATTGTCCTTCAATCTAGTGCAAAGAAGCAATCATAACTTCTCGAGATAAAACTTGGAGGGATTGGGCCAATGAGACTTTGGCAGATGTGTAATCGAAATAATAGTATTTCAAGAACTCGAAGCTTTGTTGGGGCAATTTCAATACGAAATTTTCCCCAGTTTTACCACGAAAGTACCGCTACACTTTTCAGTTTTCCCTTCACTCTTTAAATGCTGTTCCCATAATGTGTTTTTCTCTGTCACTCACGAATGGCTTACTACCTGGCCTGCTATGCTTGCGTTCATTATTCTCTCTTCTTCTGATAGAATCCAGTTCTGTACGTTTAATTTCTCCAGCCTTCTTAACCACAGTAGGCAGATGTCTGTGTCTGCTGATTCTCTTGATTTCGGGCATATTGGCAAACCTCTCCTTGAGTTTGTCGTCGTATTCAAGCTTAGATCTCAGTCTAGCACTCTTGACACCAGATCTGTCATTAGCCTTGGATCTCCACAGTCTCACATTACCGTCGTCTGAGCCACTCAAAATATATTTGGAATCCATCGAAAACCTAACAGCCATCACGTGCTGCATTCTCTTGGTGTGGTAAATATCTCTCGAGTGGCCCTTGCGCATATCGAAAATGCGGATTGTTTTATCATACGAGCCAGTGACAATTTCCTGACCTGTGGGAGAGAAATCTACATCTATCACAGCAGACATATGGTCTTTATACACGTTGAGCGACTTGTTCATTTTACGCATGTCCCATAAATAACAATTGTGGTCTTCGCTTGCCGTGACAAAGTTGAATGCCTCCATTGGGTTCCAGGAGATCGCATTGGAACGTAACGTGGTCTTGACCTTTTGAGTGGGGGAATTTGTACGTATGTCGTAAAGTATTATAGAGTTATCCGATCCCACAGTAGCGAAAATAGATGTTTCAGTTTGATTAAATCGAACACTGCTCACATTATCAGCACCCCAACTGAGATCTGAAATGGGGCTATTCCTGTTGATGTCCCACAAATTGACCGTAGCACCTCCAGTGATAAACAAGTCTTGGTCTCTGTGATGATCTATACTTTTGAATGCATTTTCTCCCAAATAAGTAGTGACTAGGCCATTTTTGGAAGCTTTATCGGATTCGTCACTGCTCATAGATGTTTCCTCTACATCCCATAATTTGATGGTTTTGTCATCACCGCACGACAACATTTTTTGCTGCGGAGTGACCACAAGTCCAGAACACATACCGTAATGTGCTTTAAAGCTGGATACTTCTTCCTGAGCTCCGATATTCCAGTATTTGATGACCCCGTCACCAGATGCTGTAGCAATTCGGTTCACCGACTGGAAGTTTTTCGCAATGGCATAAACACCATCAACGTGGCCCTTTCCTAGCTGACATACAAATGGCTGAGCAAACATCCTCTCGAGTTTGGTGGCTGTCAAAGCTTTTGTGTATTCTCTTGCGCGTTCAAACGGGTGAAGAGACGGATCCAGGTTCCGTGGTATGGAAGATTCCTGAGTGTTTCTTACAGGAACATAAGCATCGGAAGATCGACTGATAGTTTTCACCTTCATGATTTTTTTTTTTTTTTTTTTTTTCCATCTATTTTATCAAAACGGTATTGCCACTACCTTTTTCGATTTACGCCTCTTTGACCTTCTCAGCTTTCAGCATCGGGTGTCTAAGCGAGTTGATCATTGTCTTGATCTCGAGCTAAGTAAAGCGATCTGTGCTTATTATTTATGGGAGGGCTCGATTTAGACAACCTCTCTTGTGCAACATTCAACATTCATTCTACTACATAATCGTTATCGCATAACCAATTCAGACGAATCCCAATGACAAACCCTTCTTCAGCCTGGCATCACTCAAGGCCGCAATGACAGCAGCACCGACACCAGAACCGTCCTCTGATGGAACGATTCTCACAGGGTACTCCATAGGCTTGAGTCCCTGTTCCTTCCATCCAAACACATCAGCCAAGGCCTCACTGGCTCTCTCTGGAAAGTTGGGGTACTTGCTAAAGACCGAACCGTCAGCTGCGCAGTGACAGCTCTTGATGGACATCTTTCTGACGACAGCGGAGATTCCGCAAATAGACAATCTCGCGGATCTGGTTCCAATCAATTCAGCCAGCTTTCTTACCAATTTTCTCTCGGCAATAGTGAGCTCCAGATGGAAAACTCTCTTGAATAACTTGCACACTTCTTCCAAATTCTCGAAAGGATCAGACTCGATATCTGCCAAGAAACTGGTGTCCAAATGGTAAGGAGTGTTGAGAGCTTTGAACCCTTCAGAGTCGTTGGACATGTTGTGGAAAATCAAGCCCTGCTCGTAAAGATCCAACATAATAAGACGTAACAACTCTCCCAAGTAGTAACCGGAACTCATCTTCTCGAAAGCTTGCTGTCCTGGCCTTGGACTGTCGGCGTCGATAAGGATGTCGTATTTTGTTCTCGGCAACACGAGATGCTCATTGTCGAATGAACCGTACTCACAGTTGATAAGCATTGGCATGTCGTCGGTAATGTCCGAGCCCAGTTTACCTTGAATTTTGGGAATGTTTCCCACTCTGTCAAAGTAAGCTCCGTTCACACCGGTACCAAAGATACACCCCATTTCTGTAGTGTCGTCTGTGTATCTAGAAGCAACCAGCGTTCCAGAAGTGTCGTTAATGAGGGCAACAACTTTGATTGGGAGCTTTAATTTCTCAATCTTCTCTGTCAGCAGAGGAACAACATCGTGGCCTTCAACGTTTGGGATATCGAACCCTTTAGTCCATCTTTGAAGCATACCATGGTCGATTCTCAGTTGAGTACAAGGGTAGGAAAAGGTGAACCCGAGAGGAAGCAGAGTTCCTTCTGGTGCACCATTCGGGTAAAGTTCCTCGACAAACTTTTGCAAACAGTCAGCAATAAACTGAAACAACACGTCTCTGTCTTGAGCAGTACGGATGTGACCGGGCAAGTGGTACTTGGACTGCTCCATGTCGAACTTGTGGTTACCGAGTAAGTGAACTAAAACCACCCGCAGGTTGGTTCCACCCAGATCAATGGCGAGGTAGTCACCAGTTTCTGAACCATCGGGATATTCCATCACCCACGACGGAATCATCGGAATGTTTCCTCCTTTCACGGAAAGACCTTTGGTGAGCTCTCCAACGAAATGATCGGTGATTTCGGAAAGCTTGGATGGAGAAACGGTGAACATCTTGTTATACTTCTCGAGCTCCTCCATAAGGTCGATTGGGACATCAGCCATTGAGCCCTTTCTCGAAAGGGGTTTTTTGGGACCTAAGCGAACCATTTTTCTATATTATTCTGTATACCTTTTTGATGACTTTTTCAAGGGCGGGGTGGCTCTATTTATGCATTCTGCTCATAACACGTCTCCCCGGAAAAACCCTATGCTCGTGCATGAAATCGAGGGGTTTTGAACCGGAAGTATGCACGCATATGCATGCGTGCCCCAACTTTGAGGCAAAAATCACCCGACTGTACGTACATCACTCCACTCCACGGGGAAATTTGCCCCAAAATAATAGCGCACTTTTGCGGTGCGATAAATTTCTATATTGCATCTTGCTATCATATGCCATTCCCAGACACGTTGCCATTCCCAGACACGTTTATGGGTTGATCATTCATCTCTTTCTCCGAAAATATATACTCATCATGTATGCATGACGTTGCCACAATCAGCCGATCTGCTGGAGCAACCCCGCCTGACCTAAGCGTATTGTCGAAACTGTGCGGACGGTTTTCCGGTACGATAATTCTCCGAGCTCCGTTTCCACCCTTACACCGCGATTGATAAATGGTCGACCACCGACTAGATGATGATTTTCAAAGCACAAATGACCGTTTTGTGCCTAAATCTGACGAGGCGGGAATCTCCAGAAGCTCGCTCGACTCTTTGGACTCTACTTTCCTGGCATCACCCAGCATCAATGATGATTTATATAGGACAGATTCATCGCGTCCTCACGCGCAAGGGCATCGACGGAAGCCTTCGGAAACATCGATTACAACATCCAACAGACTTGATTTAGCAGATGACAGCTCAATATCTCTTGGCGTGAATAACCTTTCTGTGAGTAATGTATCGCCATTGGGGAAGAATTCGATATCTGAATTGATATCAGGAGTAATAAGGCCAAATCGCGGAACTCAATTGCATGCCTCAAAGGGAAGAGGCCCCACAATAAGGGATATTCCTCCCACACAATTATCAAAAATCGTTAAAGTGAAAAACTCTGAGTTTAAAGAGTACATGGAAAAAGTGGGAGATGAAGCAAAAAGATTTCAGGCCGGTCAAGCATTAACGAAGTCAACTCTGGAAGCACTGACTGCTGAATACTCCGATAAAAGTGACTATGGCCACGACGAACTCTCCTCTGTCGAAAGCATTCCGAAAATATTTTTTAGTACTGATTTTAGGCTTGATGATCCACGAGTATTCCAGGAAGTGACGGAAAACTCGGTTATCTTTGCCAATGAAACAGCTCGCTATGAGAACAACGGTCTTGTGAAACACCTTTCGAACAATGGTGTACTTCAGGAAAAGCTATCATGGTATCTAGATATCGTGGAGATTCATCTCATCAGAGAGATATCCAAGTCAGCCGGATCCTTTTTCAGTGCATTGGATGACCTGAAAGTTATTTCAGATAAGGCTTCAGAATCCGCATCGCTACTAAAGTCACTTGACCAGAATCTAGCAAAACTGGATGAGAACCAAGCTTCAAAAGGTTTGGAGATGGTGAGGAAGCTTCGCAAAAGAAACAACGTGGAGATGCTAGAGCAGTCACTTCTTCAAATCACCACGATCATGAAACAGGCAGATGTTGCCGAATCATTTTTCCTCAACGGGGAGTACAATCGTTCACTAGACTACATAGATGCGGTGGAGCTTCTTATTAAGGGTTTTGGGTCAAACTCATTGGTGGAATCGTGGTGTGGGAAATGGCCCTACCCTTTGGTGAATGTGAGCGCCCTTCCCTCCCTTAGTAGTCTTCGAGAGCAAGTCGCTAACCTTCGAACAGAGAATGGGAAAATGTTCAGTCAGTTGCTGGACAGTTTCCTTTTGGATGATCTTCGGAGTCACTACTATCGCATGGATACCTCGTGTGTGCTGGAGCGTTTAAAGACAAGTAACCGTTCCAGTGGCAGAAGAAATGCACCTGCCTCTTCACAAAATGATCTTTTTGCCTACAAGAATGTTGATGCTGATTTTGAGTCTCAGATCAAGGACTATGTCAGTGGGCTTTTCAGATGTGAGGAAATGGCTGGTGCATTCACAGAGTATAAACTTCGCATGGTGACCGAAGTGAAGGAGATCATAAAAGAGTACTTGCCTAGTGAGTCCTCCAATGCTCATATCGCCTCCTCTCAAACATCAGATCGGTCTTCTACAAACCAAGGTTCTAGTCTTTCACAAAACCTGAGGAACATGACTCCTAGAGAGTTTGAAGACATGCTGGTCAACATCTACACCAGACTATCGGAGTGCTTGAGAAGAGTGACGACTCATCAAAAGATTCTGCTAAATACATCGCTGAACTCTATTACAGCTGAGGGCCAAAAATTTTCTGGTGATGAGGCAGACCTGGTAATGCAGCTTGATATCAGTCCAACAATTGCAAAATGTATAGAAATTTCTCAGCTGCGAATGGCCAAAATCATTTCTGTGAGAAAGGAGCAATCAGCACTGTTATCATTGGACTTTTTCCTTCGATTTTACGAAGTGAATCGTTTGTTCATTATTGAGTGTGAGAATATTTCAGGTCTAACGCCACTCGATCATTTACAGCATGCTATAGGCTCGCAGGTATCGTTGTTCAGCTCTCATTTCCATTCGATAACAATGAGGATGATGAGTGAAAAAATGGAGAAAGAAGTCTGGAGAGACACACAACTTCCCCAAGCAGTTCAAACTGTTGTTAACGAAATTGTGTCCGATGTAGAAGATGGCGGTACTAAAACTTGGTTCGATGTCTTGGGCTTGAATTCTCGTCAAGTTGATGGCGACCAAAACTCGGAGCCTCAGCTGAGAAAGACACTCACAGTGGGGGAATCATCTTTTATCGTACCGATTGTGACAAAGGATCTTTTGAATTTCTTGAAGAACTATCTCATTCTAAAAGTTGTGTTTCCCCATTTGCAAGGCAACTTTGAGTATGACGTTGTTGAGTTGCTCAAGGCATGCAATGCCAAAGTTTCACAAGCCGTTTTGGGAGCCAACGCAACAAAGACGGCTGGGTTGAAACACATCACATCTAAGCACTTGGCGATAGCGTCGCAGTTGCTCGATTTTGTGATCCATCTGATACCTTTTGTATGCGAAAGTTTCCTGAGAACTTCCAGACAGAGTGTTACCACGACAAAGGAGGATTTTTCAAATGTCAAGGATCTGTTCCAAGACCACCAGAATGAGATTTTCAGCAAACTAATTTCCATCATGAAGGATCGCGTTCTCCAACACGGTAAGGAGATTGTGAAAATAGACTGGAGCGCTCCTGTTTCTGCGCAGTGCCATCCTTACATGGAGACGCTAGTCAGGGAAACCTCTACTATGGCCCGAGTACTAACAAGGTACTTGCCGGAGGCTCAGTTTTCATTGATTTTGTCGCAAATATTTGCAAACTACAAACAAATACTGATTGAAAGTTACTCGCAGATAAAGTTTAAAGATTCTGTCGAAAAGGCATTCATGATGAAAGATATCGACTACTTCAGAGACAAGCTTGTCGATATTATGGGGTATGGGAATTCTGGCCAACTTATATGGGAATCCGTCAATGCCATGCCGACCGACGAAGATATTAGAATGGAGCAGGTGATGCAAAAGAATATACAGCAGGAGAAAACCGCCAACGGAGACAGCAGTCGCAAGAGTTTGGACAAGACCAATGAAAAGCAAGACGAAACTGGTTACGTAAGCGCTGAACAAGAATCGCATCCGCACATCCCAACTGCCCCGCGCATTTCATGCAAGGCTCCGAAATAGGAAATTGGCGCCTGACTGATAGCGTTATTAAAAGGGTCTTTTGTAACCAAGAAAAAAAAAAACATCGCAATGTCGCAAACCGCCACTGAACAAGTCAATGTCTCTATTCCCGACTCGCTAAACCCGGCAACGTCCAAGGGATATAAATTGGGGGAAAGGGGAGCCCACAATATTGCCACGGGGTACCCTCATCCTTTTCCTATACCTAAATTTGAGAACAAAGAGGAAGAACGCAAGTGGGTGAAGAATCACATGGCTGGTGCTTTTAGGGTTTTTGCTAGAAAAGATTTCACCGAAGGAGCTGCAGGCCATATTTCAGTGAGAGACCCTATTGATCCTGAAACCTTTTGGATAAACCCATTAGCAGTTCATTTCGGTCTAATCAAGGCCTCTGACCTGATCCATGTTGACAAAGATGGGAAAGTGCTCCCAGACGGGAATCAGTGGGCTGTAAACACTGCTGGTTTTGCCATTCACTCGCAATTACATCAGGCTAGACCAGACATTCACGCAGCATGCCACACCCACTCAATTTACGGCAAGGCGTACTCTGCTCTGGGGAAGCCGCTTGAGATGCTTAACCAGGACGCTTGTATGTTCTACAATAGTCACGCGGTGTATGAAGATTTTGGTGGGGTAGCACTGGAGGCTAACGAGGGGAGAGCTATAGCTGAAGCCATCGGAAACGGAAATTCTGCGATTCTCCAAAATCACGGTCTCATCACCGTAGGCGGCACTGTGGATGAGGCTGCTTATCTCTTTACGTTAATGGAAAGAACTTGCCAGGCACAGCTTTTGGCTGATGCGGCAGCTAATGAGGGAAACCCAAAGAAGCTGATTTCTGATGAATCGGCCCGCTACACCTATCACCAGGTTGCTGATCCGGAAAGTCTTTACGCAGAGTTCCAGCCCGATTTCAACTATGAAATCGCCATGACTGGTGGTGACTTTTTGGATGCTTAGCTGAGCTTGTAATTTGTGTTTTTGGTGTCATATCGATAAATGTTTCCACTCAAAGACTAGTAGATGTCGGTGTGACTAGTGCTTCAAGATCTATGGTCCCTTACGGCGATTCGTCTTTTTTCTAAACGTTTGACGGTGTCTATAAAGCACGTTCCTCCATAGACACGGACAGTGCTGTATCGCGGCACCTAACGCGAAAAGGTCTTGCAACCACATTCAGAAAATTGGAGGACATTATGGAGAAAAATCTTGAGAACTGCCAGGACTAATAGGGGCATTTCGCTATTTTTTTGGGGTCTTTCAATTCTAACTTGATCAGAAACGTTGATGCCTGAAAAGCCATTCGCGGGTACTAGAAAAAGTGAGCTATGGATAGCTCTCATATGCTATCACTAGTCGATTGTCCAGTGGCTCGACTTTTTTGAAATTATCTTTCCACACACGAGCCCTATAATCAGCTCAAGTGGGAATTCAAGCTACGCTTCTCGCGTCAACCCTCTTTGGTGAAACCGAACGAAAACATGGGGATGTGGTCCCTTAATCGCTCTCTGTTCGCGTTTGGGCCTTGTGGATCAACAGAAGGACGAAAGATGCGATCTGTCATGGTTCTTAATGGTTTTTGAGAAAAGCCGACTAATAGATTGACCACAGACAACTTGCGAAAAGCTAAGCATGTAAAAATCTTTAAAGCTCGAGCCAGACAACTCTGATATCTTCAGTTGTATGAACATCGAATTTTGGTCAACTGAACTGTGCCCGTGACATTTTTAAGGTCTTTTAAGTGCAGTAAAAGTTTTATGTAAAAAAGAAAGATGCTTTTCAATGAGGTTTGGGTAACTTTTACATTTCTCTGCAGAAGCTGTTATTATAGTAGGGTACCCGATCAAATAGGATAACCAGTATCCCATTCCAAGAGCAAACCCAAAAGCGTCCTCCACAAAACGAGAAGAAATCTCAACAACTCCTCCAGCCATCGGAATTAAAGTCACCATATCGCAGTAAGAAAGCTTAGAAGCCAAAACAATGGCTCTAGATATTATGAACCCAAGCAAAGCTCCCAGTGGACCAGCTATACTGAACGCTTTACCGGAAGATAAGAAAAGCCCTACACCTAGTGTTCCACCCAATGCAATCTGATGCATGTGGCTGGGGGCGGGGAAAGTTTCCGGTACACTTCATGACGGGGCGGTGATGAGTCTAAAGGTTCCTCGTCGTCTAGCGAGGGAACTTACCACTCTTTCACGATATGCGTCATTATAAACTGCTCGTCAATATACGCAGTTGGCTGAATTGCATCTATAACCTGTGTATCTCAAGAATTTATAACAAGAAGATTATTTTTTTTTTTTGCCTGGAGACCGAATAAACCTCGTTCGCCAATCTCTCTGGGTTTCTCTTTCTACAGCGGGAGGAGGCGGTATTTCTTCAAAACAGTCTAACTCTACAACGGGCAAAATTGTGCCCTGCTCGCCATCTTTCTTTTCTCTCAAACGATCGTGAAGCCGTGGTTCTCGCAGAACTTGGTTGTTGTATTTTGCATAATCGGAAAGGTCTTGGCGTGGTTCTGTTGTATTGATCAGTATATAATAGTCTATCGTTGCTTGAGCCGGTCTTTTGAGAGCTCTGCAATCTCTCTCAAAACCGAAGACAGTACGGACCTCGTCTCGAGACTAGTTTTGTCCAAACTCTCTCGTCTCGGAAAGAGATCCATCGAGGAAAGATGTATATACATAGACTCTCTCTATGTTCATGACCTGTGGTGCATTACCTGAAGACAAAACGGCGATATGGGAGCGACATTCCAGAAAGGTTTACGGAGATAGAGGCAGGAAGTAAGGCGATGAGACATGCTCCATGCTTCCAAAACCGGACATATCTAAAAGAGGTCAAACAAACACAGTAAGATTTACATAAAAATGACGAGATCAATTTCTACATGAGAGGAACAGGAGAACTCTCAAAGATCAGAAATGACGAAAGGCGAACAGAATATAAAGTAGGTTAAATTTGTAATTTAATGAAACTTTCAAGTGAAAATGTTTTTTTTTTTTAAAGATAAGGAGTTCTGCATCATGCGGCGAAGGTTGATTTCTTTATTGATTTTTGCCAGTAGCGAAGAGCTAGTGAGCCTGAGCATTGCGTATTGTCTGACTTTTAGTAGAAGGATGTGCGTATTCTGTGCATCCTTCATCAGCGATTATCAGCTCAATTTTCAGGTAGGTGTTTAGATGACTCGAAATAGAATTGAGGAGAGTCATATTTAAGTAGGCAAAGATGAAAATGTGGTTCCCTTTACTCTCCACGCATGAGTCCCTAAAGGAACTTATGGCCCATGTGACACTTCTGAGCTACGTACTGACTGTTTTGCTGCGATCAGATCACTTTCTGATCTTGTGTGAATACAAGAGACCCAACATAGCAACCAGTCACCGTTTGAAAAGGTGTTTCGGAGAAGCCGTTTGATTCAATTGAAGTAAAATGAGAAGTAAACAGACAAATTTGATGCGGCAACTATTCTACCTGATATTTTACAGCTGTGTCAGCATCAAACTTTGATCGATTAAAAGGTACTCATCAGGAGATCATTGAATAGATTACCAGACTTTTGTCTGAAAAAAGCATGGCTGGTCTTTTAGGGAAAAGTGGCTTTCAGAAAAATAATTTACAATGAATGACTCAAGGCCTCGTTTATTGATTTAATGGAATTTATAAGTAAAAAAAAAAGAAAAAACCAGACTAAATTAATACCGCTCAGCCATTCAATTGTTAGTCCTCAATCTACTCATCATATGAGTAGATATTATTTTCCATTTTCACTACAATCGCCATTGTATAAGACACTGAATGTTCTTCACTCTTCTGCTTGACTCGACACGAAAAAGAAAAGAGTTAATGACCGAGTCATTCAAGCTTCACGGATAAGCAAAAAAAAAAAATGTCCTGAAGCAAAATTCCAGACAAACAGGACAATTGGGTCCTTTTCGCTAAATATGCAGCAGGGAGTCAGAATTTTATCTTTTTGCACTCAATTATACACCGGGGAAAAATGCCAGCAGACGAACTAGCAGCTCTTATAGCCGAAATCGATTCGGTTGCCAAAAGTGAGTCTGGGTTACTTGATATAATCTCTAACTAATCAATAGCGTCGAAAAAGGGTAGCGAAAATCATCTAAACGAGACTCAAGCAGCACGATACGCTGAGAGGCTGCAACTTTTCATCACTGAGTCGAGCCACGAAAATAGGAAAAAGGCCATAATATGCCTTGACAACCTCCTGATCTCATATTCAAACTCTGATGGCTTTAGCGGAATCATGAATAAACAGGTCTGGGATAGTATTCTGGCTGCTGCATCTTCAGAGAGATCCAAATCATTTCTTCACAAATCTCTGGAAATTGTGTCTTTTTATCTTTCCGGTAGCATTTCAGAGATTCACAAAAACGAAACTGCTGGCTACTTGGTTGTGGAATTATTCCGAGGGTTCAGGCTACTTAAAAATATCGCTGCTCACATATATACATCAGACCTGAAGTATTTATCCCTCATGGTTGGTGTTTACTCCAAAGTGCTATTCATTGGACATGAACAGAGACACAAGGAGCTAGCGCTTCTCATTCATAACATGAAAACTTCTGGTTTTCTTCCGCTTCTCGATAGTCTTCAAGAAGACAGGAGTCTAAAAGAAATGGAGGGCTCATTTCAGGAATTCAAAAAAAATTTAGAGACAGCCAAACGATTCTTGTATACCATGCCATTCGACCCAGCTTGCCACGGTCATGTCACTGTGCTTGAAATGCTCCTTGAAACGCTGAACAAGTCAATGAACAAACCGGGAAGAATTGCTACCGCTATGGAATTTGAGAAAGCGGGGTTTACATCCCATCCTGAAAAGTTTATCTTAGATAATTATGGCCTTTTGTCAATCTCAGACCTTGATATGTTTCTCAACGACTCAAATATCACGTTCAAGAAATTGTTCTTCCAGCAGATATTGTTTGCCGAAAACAGAGAAACCTTTCCCCTTGGCAAAATGGCCAATCACATGTCCAACGTGATATTTGAAATTCGAAGTTTGGGTAACTACAAGCACCTGAAGGGCAGAATCTTCACCACAGGCGCATTGTATTACACCTTGATGATATGCGCGCTGAAAATTTGGCAGGAATCTCATGCGGAGCAGAAAGATTTTTCCGTAATCATGAACATGATGTCTTGTCTGCTTGTATACGCAGATGAGATGCTTGAGAATAATAACGTCACTTTGACGGAAAATTTATCACGACTGGAGAAAATGACGTATGGCGACGTCAGAAAGCTACAGCTTGACCAGCTAAGACGCCAGCACTCAGAAAAGTGGTCTGGCTCTCTCAAGCTTTTCAATGACGCCCTCTACAAACAAGTTTTCGACTTTGTCAAAGAACAGCGTCTTCTACAACTATCCAAGGGCTCTTGGTGCTTCAGGGAGGACCCCATAGTGGCTTATCAACAAAATAAAAAACCAAGGGCAGCCTTTATATTCCTGTCACCCAACACGGGAAACATTTTCCACAAGGACTTTGACTTCAAACTTGGAAAAGTGCCTAAAATGGACTCTGATGTTTCCGTGACTGAACTATCACAAGTTGTTCGGTTCAGCTCGGTACCTCTCCAAAGTTCACGAGCTGCCGACGGAACAGTCGACCGACAAATTAATCTCGACAGCCGAGTCTTCTATGAGAAGATCAGTCTCATAAATAAAGCCAATAGGGTGGTCCTTGCATTCTACACAGATACAAAAGAAGCTTCATTTGTCTGGTCAGATGGTCTCAAAATGCATGCAAACCAGGATACAGACTTGTCTCCAGATACCAGAACGCAGATAGACACACTGTATCAATTGAGGAAAAGCTTTCAGCTTCTCAACCTGCAGGATGTTTCACAAAATCTGGATGTACCACCAGTGGAGTACGATGAAGCAGAATTATTGTCCATTACCGACAGCTTTCACTATACATAGCAATCTATTTACGGGAGTTTTTCTGTTTCTTCATCTTTGCTTTAGCCTTCTGCTTTGTGTAAGAGCGATGCTTGTCGTTATCCCTATCAGCTTTAGTCTTTGAGTAAACCTTGCCTCCCTCCTCCCTCGCTTCACGTACTTTCCTCTGTTTACTGTTGAGTTTCTTTGACTTGTTCTTTTCAGCCTTCTTTTCACCTTCACTTTGAAACCACGTCCTCTTTGGGCGTGATTTGATTTCGTCTTTGTGTCTCAACATATTTTCTCCTTTGTTCAGCTGCATTTCCGCGATTAAAATTTCCTTCTCCTCTTTTTCCTCGTTCAACACGTCCTCAATCAGGGCCTCTTTCTCGCTAATTACTTTGTTAAACTGCTCCACTTGTGTCCAGTCCACATTTCTTCCCACCGCTTTCCCTTTGAAAAGCTTGTTCAAGCCCTTGGAGGCTTCTATAGACTTGATGGCTTCTTTGACTATCGTGCGGTCAGCGCTGCTCTCTCCAACAAATGTGATAGAACGACCTTCACGCCCCGCTCTGGCAGTTCTTCCAACTCTATGAAGATAGATTTCGTGGCTCTTTGGCATATCGTAGTTTAAAACCACCTCAATTTTGGGAATATCCAGACCACGAGATGCAAGGTCTGTACATATTAATATAGGCACCGTAAGATTTTTGAAATCAGTGACATTCTTCAGTCTCTGTTCTTGGGACAAGGAACCATGTAATTCGGAGACTTTGAGGCCTAACAAACCAAGGATAACTCTAAGCCTGTGAGCTGTTTCCTTTGTAGCGACAAACACAACGGTTCTGTTCTCCTGCTTGGCGTCAATCTTTGTCAAAACCGAGTAGAGAAGTGCTGGCTTAAGAGTATCTCTCTTACGGATACGAACAAACTCCTGTATAAGGCCTGAAGCAGCTTGCTTGGGAGGATTGATCATAATCCTAACAGGACGTTTGAGAGAAAGCTGAATGAGATCTTTGATGCGAGAATTCATGGTTGCCGAAAACAGTAGAGTTTGTCTTTTTTGCGGAATGAGAGACAATATTTCAGTCAGCTCCTGCTGAAATCCTTCTTCGAGCATTCTGTCAGCCTCATCAACTACCAAAACTTCCACAGCATCCACAGAGAACGATGGAGAGTTGCGGATATGGTCAATGAGCCGCCCAGGAGTGGCAATCACGATATCTGGCCGCGTCTTTAGTTGAGCTTCCTGCTGACGAAGATTGAGACCACCAACAGCCAGACCAAACGAGATCCCACTAACGAACTGTGCGAGTTTGCGCCCAACGTCACCAACTTGGATAGCCAGTTCACGAGTGGGCGTCATGATAATCACTCGAGATGAAGCAACTTTAGAAGGCTTGTACAAAAGCCTCTCAATGATGGGAATCATATACGCAGCCGTTTTACCCGATCCCGTAACAGCGCCTGCAACAATATCCTTTCCGAGCAAAGCAATTGGAATGGACGCAGACTGAATGGGCGAAGGAGTAGTGTAACCCAAGGCACTGAGCCCCTTCGAGACTGGACGAGAAAGCTGTAGAGTGCTGAAGGTCTTGTGTACCTGAGAATCATTCTTTTCCTCTTGTTCGTAAAACTTTGCCATATCCTCTACCGTATCCTGGTCAGGTCTTTCGCTAGATACTTCCTCCAAATCAACATCATCGACTGCCTCACCAGCCTCCCCTTCTTCTTCGCCCTCGCCCTCGCTCTCGTCTTCTTCTTCCTTTTCCTGCTGTGGCTGATTACCCATTCCAAAACCATCCATTGCTAGCTCGTCTTGATCATCCGAGGAAACATCTTCCTCGTCCTCACTTGAGGACTCTTTTTCAACACCTACAAGAGTTCCCAATCCGCCTCTACGACGAATAATGTCATCCAAATCCACATCTTTACGCCACTTCTTTGTCTCATCTTCTTTGGATCCAAAATCCCAGCCATCAAGGTTAGAGGTATGTGCATTTTCGCCGTCCAGCGAGAACATAAAATCCTTGTTCAGATCAGTAGCTTCATCTTCAGATGCATTGCCTTGTTTCTTCTTTTTGGACTTCTTCACTTCCTTAACAGAAGGCTCCTCGTTATCTGTTTCGTCCTCAAGATCAGGAACGTCCTCCTCGCTGTCGGATATTGTCAAGACGAACTCTTTGTCACGGATCTGAGTAGCTGCCATAGTTAACTAGAAAACAAAAAAAAAAAAAAAAAAAAAAAGGAACAATTGGTTGGCGCACACACTATTTCTAAGAACTCCAATCTCTATTTTTCGCAAATTATCCACTTTGGGTCTGTATGTATCAAGAAAAGATCTACATGCCATCAGTTATTATCCCTGTTTTTCGGACTAGAGCTTCCCCTATGTCTGCCAAGGATTTGACTTGCAAAATCCTTGGCTGAGTTCACAGCACTCTTTAAACTAGAAGTAGGACTGCTGTTTACCAACCCGTCCTGTCTTCCGCTGTTAGGAGAGAGCGCCTTTTGAGCGACAGGACTTCTAGGTGACTTGGATCGATAGCCGTTTGCGGCAATTTCGCTCAAAGAGGCATAAGAGGAATTCTTTTTCATCAGGGGCGGCTGTTCCGAATCAGGACTATTATCTTCGTTGCTTGGAGCAAGTTCTCGACTGGGCTGGGGTGCTTTGATCGATGTCTCTTCCTCGCTGTCACTGGAGCTACTTTCATCGCTATCATTATCATTGCCGAACAAAAATGCGCTCTTACCCGACGCAACTGTAGCCGTAGTCTTTGGTGGTAAGGATTTTACATCCTCGAGTGGCTCCAACCCAAACTTATTAGCAGATGTTGGATCCACTTGTTCCACAAACTCAGGGTCATTGTCGTTGTCGAAATCGTCGCGCAAGGCGAAATTGGCTGCATTCGATGATCGTTCGAGATGTTCCACCGGCGAAGTTGGCTGCTCATCGATATCAACAAAGCTAGACCCAAGATCAATCCCTTCAGGTACGTCATACACCTTCAGGTTATGATTTGCGTCTGTGATGTCGCCCGTGTAGACCGTGTTGTAATCATAACGGTAATCATAGCCTCTATTAGTCTTGGTGTTGTGAGACTGGGTGTACTTGTGATAGTTGTCATCCGACTCGTCCGAGTATTCAGCCTCATAGTCAGAGTCATCTGAGCCGTAGTTGATCTTGGCTGGGGGCAATGGTTTGATTGTCTTGTATCGCTTCAACGACGAAGTTGAACTTCCCGGTTGCGATAACTCTGTGGTGGATTCCGGCGTGCTTTTCTTATCAGAGTTGTTGGTTTGCAGACGCGACAAAACGGGCTTGTGAAGAGATGCATTACTGGGAGACCGCACACTCAAAAAGAACCCACCTTCATCTGAATCTGAGTCCGAGTCCGAGTTTCCTGCAGATTGCTGCCCAAAGAGCCCTTCTTCATCATCAAAGTCGTCATCATTTTCCTCCCCTGCATAGTCATCACTGACTTCATTATCATCTATAGCTTCGCATTGATCAACACGCTCGTTGAAATGGATTCTTCGATCCTTTTTGACACCATCAGTTCCAACAGACCCAATGCTCGTAGTATGAGACAGCTCTAAATGAGGACTTTGGTTGAGAGACATAGGTGAAGCAGACCTGTGAAGATCGTGGCTCGCTATGGACGGAGACCCTGCTCCATACATTGGGGAGGAAGTGGGAGAATCGTTGGTAGGCGAATGTTGTTGATCGTGCATTTGCGCTTGAAGCCTCATGTAAGACGCATGTGACAGAATCCTCTCAGCTACCGACCTTTTTTTCAAAATTGGCTTTGGGGCATTCAAATTGCGATTCTTACTTTCCTTCTTGATTGGTTTATTTCTGAGATGATGATTCAAAGATGCAGTCGAGTTCTTTGTTCTTCCACTTTTGTAAAGGTCAGATTGGCGAGGCTCTTTATAAAGCGGCCCATACAACCAAGTTACATCACAATCTTTAAGCCAATTCACCTCCTCTGGAGAGATCGTTTTCAACCCGTATTTTGCTTGAGCCCACGTGCGCCATGAAGCGTTCTCCAACCGTGCAGAGTTGGCAACGTCTTTTCTCTTTGATATGATATACCGCCAGGACTTTGAAATATCAGACTCTTTCCAATTATGCGATAAGTAATCCACATGACTCGAGGGCTCATACGTCAAATCGTTATCGTCATAAGGTGTTACGTGACTAAGCTCCTCTGAGGGCAGCGGGGTAACACTAGGTGATTCGTAAATCGCGTCATCATCTTGTTGAGCTGACATAGAGTTTTCATCACTCATCATTTGATTAATTCCATCTGCAGGCGAATGTTCCTTTTGAGGCGTATCCTTTGTGCCGTTGATTTCATCTATGGTATCATCCGAGATGAAATCTTCTGTCTTTGAATGATTCGAGGGAGCAATAAAGTCATCTAAAAGCCCCATAGAGCGCGTCCTTTTTAACCTGAAACTTGTATCCTCGAAATGCTGATCATCACTGGCGTCAATATGCTGAGACTGTGTGGCGCCTCCACTGAAAAACATGTCTGCGAGGTTTTTGGAAGAAGCCATTTTTGTTCTATATGTGTGCAGTTGAGTTTCTTTAAGGGACCTTGCCGGTTGTAATATAATGGTTGTAAAAGTGGTATTGTCTTTCCTAATCAGAAAAGGGAGCAACGCTGGCGCTGTCAGGATTCAATGACCAAGTTTGGTATGCTGGGTGCTTGTTTGTCACAATCTTTAGCTCAGACGCACTTGCTGAGTACTGCTTAATCGTATAGGGCCTTTTTCTAAAGTAAGCCGGGCTTTTTGAGATGCTACATAATAGATTTATTGACACGTGCATTTGGCGCAGATTCTCCAAAAGGTTGCTGAAAATGTTTGGATGCATTGAGATTAGTACAGTCTATAATCAATAAAGCCCCCTCAAGTTTCGATAGCCTTGCATACTCGTATCATGCAAAGTGCTCACAGGTGAGCTGGCTAACTGATTCTGGCCCGGCGAAGCTATCCGAGACACATTGTTAGCAGCGAGTAGTCTTTCCCTTAGACCGGAATGATTTTCTTTCGACCCCACATCTTTAGTTCTATTTCCTAAGGGCGAAAGGAACCCGTTACCCAAGGGCGTGCTCAAGTTCATTTCTGAAAATCGGCTACTGATCTCGGAATTTAAAGTAGTGTTGCTGGAATTGGGCACATCATTGTGATGGCGCACAACCTGAGGTGTAGTGTTCAAAACGCTATATTCCTTTGGAAGTTGTTTATCGTTCACCAAGTCACTCTCATCACCGTTCACAACAAGAGGTAGGTTCAGCAGTCGACGCTGCTTGTTAGTGAGTGGCAAGTCCAGACATTTATCCTGCGGCTTCACGATATTGAGAAAACTGGTAAAGATATTGAATGCCAGCACCAATCGGAAAAGCCAGTCTGCGTAACAGCAAAATTTGGACTCCACAATATAATCATACGTCAAGTCCACTATCTCGAAGTCAAAGTGATAGAATGCCAAATTACTAAACTTGAGCAGTATCATATAACTGATTAGTATAATGATGTTGAAGATCATTTTTTTACTTTCAAGGTCCTTGTTAATCATTCTTGCCATCGCCACTTTGACATATGGTGATTCCCATTCACCACTCGGAAGGCTTTGAATAGGTACCTTGACCGGTGAAGAATGGTTTCTCCCGGCTTCGGAAAAGGATACCCTATTCGACGATGGGATTGCTCTTCTATTGAAAATGGAATTCACAGATAATTTATCCAGAGATGGAGAATTCTCATGCGAGTACGGGTTTTGATATTCCATAGGTTGCGACGAACCAAAAATTTCTGCATTTGACCCATTGTCTCCGCTTAATACAGATGACTTGAAAGGTGAGTCAACCAATGGTTTCAAAGGCGTTTTTGAAAGTTGCGAAACAGGCCTATTCCAAAGAGAACCAAGATTTCTGTTAATGGTAGACGACTCCCCATCTTTCAGCCTCTGATGTGACGCTAAACCATTCGTGGTTGACATTTTGCTGTCAAATGGTGTGCTCCTTTGAGGTGTTGCAAAGCTCGGCCTTCGGTCACTAAAAAATGAACGCCCTTTTAAAGGGGTGTTGAACTGAGAGGAGGTTTCCATTATGTGTTTTTAAATTTCAAAAACAAAATTGGTTTATACACGACGTCTACTATTTAATGGGCCAGTAGCCTGGGAATAGATAATGCATCTTGGCCAGAAGCTCCTTTTTAACACCTTCGGAACTAGTGGAAACTGAGTTTTTCATCGATCCAGTAAGGTCACATCCGATGGTGCCATTCTTCAGTTCCTTTTCCAGTCTTACAATGAGAGCTTCAGCCAAGCGATGAGCATTGGCAGAATTGGCTTTTAAATTGCCAACAACAGTTTCCACGGTAACTGCTTCCTCGGACTCGTTCCAAGAATCGTAGTCCGTTGACATACATATCATCTGATACGAGATTTCAGCTTCTCTAGCAAGCTTTGACTCTGGAATACACGACATATTAATTACCGATCCACCCCAGCTTTTGTACAGTTTCGATTCCGCTCTAGTTGAGAATGCGGGACCTTCCATACAAATCAAAGTGACATCCTTCCTCTCTGTGTTTCTCGAATGCAGCTCGATGTTTTCTCCCTGTAGCACATCTTTACGTCCAACTTGTTCGATTATTTGAGCCAGCTTCAAGTCAAAGGGCTCACCAAACATGGCATGTGCAACAAAACCCTTTTCGAAAAATGTTGAGTTTCTGATCCCCTTAGTTCTGTCAATGACTTGATTGGGAATGACGAAATCACGTGGCTTGATGTGCTGCTGTAATGAACCCACAGCACTGAAAGCGATGACAGCTTTGACCCCCAGCTTCTTCAGAGCAGCGATGTTTGCTTGATTGGGCACATCGCTAGGTAGTAGGTCATGATGTTGACCGTGTCTTGCAAGAAATGCTATCGGAAACCCATCCTTGGTTTTGGATATGGTAATAGGAGCGGAGGGAAACCCCCACGGTGTGGAAATAGTCAAACGAGCAACAGGTGTCAGTGTTTCTAAAGAGTAAAGGCCTGTCCCTCCAATAATTCCCAGCGTTACCGGCTCATTGAATTCGTGAGGAAGTTCACTGGTGTGAATATGTTCTCTGTGCTGCGACATGTATAAAAAAAAAAAAAAAAAAAAAAAAAAAAAACAGTAAGCTTATTCGTGTTGCAGAGAGCGAACTTATTCGGCGACGATCAAGGCTCTATAATCTTTCAGAGGCACCTGTTTCCACCTCACTGTACGAGAGGTGAATGTGAGCTTGACATGAAGCGTATCTTGTCCACCTAACAGCTTTGACTTTTGGCCCAAAATAACATTGTGTATGATCGCAGAAGCTGAAATTCACAAAGCCTTAAGAATAAAGTTTGCAAGCAAATTGACTGACGAGATATATTCTCTTCTTGGTTTAACCGAAAAAAAACTTCTTTGTAGATGTAGTTATGAGTCTTTCGGCTTCAATAGTTGGCACGAATTCCGAGTTGGTATATCTCAGAAAATATAAGACAAGTCAAAGGGTCGCAGTTCGTGAAAAAAATGCAAAGAGAATCTATTAGCCTCTCAAACCACAAATCATCATCTACAACGACACATCTGGTTTCTCTTTAAGATTAAACCATTCACCACTGCACACCTCCACTTCCGCTTCGCTCTAGGTGCCACTAGCTTTTGTCTGACGTATACTTTTGGAGCGCTGATGGCACACATTTACAGCTGAGAAGTATGTGGAGAACAAAATGAAGAATGTCGGTTTCTCACTACTAATTATAAATCTGCTTGATAATATTTAGATTACGCCCACTTACCGATGAGCGCCATCAGTCCAGCACCTAAACACATAATTAAATAAGCTTTGATCATTTTGATTCCGCCTCCTTCTCCTTTGAATTGATCGCTGAATAAAAATTCATACGCCATGAGCTCAACAAGTCCACTGTATATAAGGATACCTGAAGAAATGGAGTCAAAGATTCCGTTCGTCACCAACGCCGTTCTCGATCCAGGGGCATACGTGTCTCTGACACCCAAGCCTATTGCTATACCGATGGGAGTGGTGATGGCATAACCTGCGCCTAGCAACCATGGTGTCCATGAGTGGGCCTTGGGCCAAGGTGCAGTTGCGATTCTCGTTCCCAGACCAAGTCCTTCAAACATCTGATGGAATATGAG